>CM052544.1:123017092-123065110 GCA_028533065.1 Trachops cirrhosus
GGTGGGGGGCCGGGCTCAGGGTGCTAGGCCTCTGTCACCACAGACTGCCTGGCGTCGTGTGTTGGGGGTTCAGCACTCCCTGAGTGTGCGTGTATGATCCCGAAACCCTTTCCTCACTCGGTCCCTCTCCACTCCATCCTGGTGGCTGTCCTGTCGCCTCAGGGCCCTGGGCCAGCCCGGCAGGAGCTGCCCTTCCTCGTGCTCTCACCTGGGGACACCGCAGCTCCCGCAGCAGGTCCCAGGGAGAAGCAGCATCGACGGCCGGTGGTGGGGGTGGTGATGGGGGCCCGGCAGGCCGACACCGCTCTCGGGGAGCGGGGGCTCCGGTGACCCCTGATCTTTCCGCTCCCTTCTCCCCCACCTCCCCAGACGCTGCCCGCTGCTGACCGGCCCGGGATTCATGGAGAGGGCCTCGGGCGGCAGCCCTGAGCGCCGCCGTGCCCAGCCTCGCCGCGCCTGCCGCTGAGGGCACCCCCGTGCCTCCGGCCCACGCCGTCGCCCTCGCCTGCCGATGGCCTCCGCCCGGCCCAGGGCCACCTGAGCCCCCCGCGCCCTGCCAGGACTCGCCGTGCCCCGATGGGGTGACGTGACGCGGGCCCACGCGTTGGAGCCGCCCGTCCGCGCCCGTCCGCCTCCCGTGACCTCCGCCCCAGGGAGGCCCCGTCGGCTTGGTTGCAGGGTGCTTTCCCTTCGGTCCTCGAGGGCTCGGCCGCCTGAGGGAGGGGTCGCCCACCGCCGCCCGCCCACCGGTGCAGACAGGACGTCCCGGCAGCAGGCGCAGCGCGGGACGCAGCTGTGGCGCCGGGTTAACTCTGGGCTTTTACAAGTTTTCTTTGCGGAGTTTCTCGATCGTTATGTTCACTTTCGCCCTTTTATAACTAACTGTTTATAACCGATTGCTCGTCTCTGAGGGGCAGGGGCTCGGACGGGCCCGTTGGACTTCTGGGAGCTTTTTCTTCTTTTTCTTTTTTAAAGACTCGGGCTTTCTTTTTTAACCATCCTACTCCGTCCCAAGTATTTGCACAATATTTGTGCTGGGTGCAGGGGCGGGTTTTTTTAAAAAGCATTTTTCTTTCTTGGACAAGCACAGGGATCCAGTTCTCGGGTTGTGGGGGGCTGGGGACCCCTCCGCCCGGGTGCCCAGCCCGCCTCGGGAGCGGCCATGGCCCGCATGAACCGGCCAGCCCCCGTGGAGGTGAGCTACAAGCACATGCGGTTTCTCATCACGCACAACCCCACCAACGCCACCCTCAGCAGCTTCGTCGAGGTGAGTGGGCCAGGCCAGGAGTCCCGCAGACCTGGCCACACTGCCCTCAGCCTCCCGAGAGCGCTCTGTAGCTGTCATCCTTGGTTACAGGATCCCCGGGGGGGGGGGCAGGAGACCGTCCCCAAGAGTCCGGGGTGAGGACTGCTGGGCGGTCATTTGGCTCCTTGGGGGCCGGCGTGTGGGCAGGTGGGCTCCAGGCCGCATGGACAGAGGCAGGCTCAGAGGTGGGAGGGGCAGCCCACGCCCTTTGCTCCTTCGGAGGCTGAGCAGGAGGGAGGTGGACACCCGGGTGAGGAGCCGCTGCTGGGGCGGCCTGGGGACAGGCAGGTGGGGCGCGGGCGTGGAGGCCAGCACCATGGCCAGCGCCAGGCCCGTGCTGGCCACCGGAAGCCCACGAGCTCCGGTGGAGGCCTTGGGTCAGCACAGGCCGAGTGGGGCGACAGGCTGCCGGTGTCCACGTGTGGAGGGGCTGGGCGAGGGTCCGAGCCGGGTGTCTGAGGACCAGAGGGCGTTGCTCGCGGCCCCAGCCGAGGGGACCAGGTGCGTCTGCAGGGCCCGCGCCCCTTCACCTGGTCTCTGGCGGAAGCTGGGGTGCGGGTCGAGTGCCGTGCTGCGGGCAGAGCTGCCGGTGGCCTCGGCCTCTTCCCTCTGCAACCTGAGTGCTTGTCACCATTACACAGAGACCCGGGCGGGAGGGGCCCTGAAAACTCTACGGGGCAGGCGGTGGGCACCTCGCCAGCAGGGGTCCCGGACCCCGGACGTGAGCCAGGGGCCCTTTCGGGGGCTGCGCCCTCACAGCTGGGACCCCGGAGGCCATGGCAGGACCTGGGAGGGGGCTGAGCGCAGCACGCAGCCTGTGGCCGGGCTCCAGGCTCCGTGTGAGACCAGGGTCAAGGGTCAGCATGTGACTGGGGTCAAGGCTTCGACCCCAGGGGGCACCGAGGGATCTAGGGTGCCCCACAACCTCGAGCCCTGCACCCCGCCCCCGAATTCTCAGAGCTGCTCTGTCCTGACCTCACTGTGTCTGGTGTCCCTGTCCCATGACGGGGAGGCCCAGCAGCTGACTCCTCACCACCCCTGAAATAGCTGTGGGCGGGGTGGGAGCAGTCCTGCATGTGGCCGGTGGGGGGACACCTGCCCTCCCCCGCCCCCCGGGTATAAATATCCTGGGCCTGGCTGTGAACGGCCTCGACCTTTTCCCTGGGGCTTCCCTGCTGGTGCGCAGGGCCCGCCTCCCTTCCACCACCAGCTCAGCACGTGCTGGCTCTCCCTGGGCGGCCCCCCCACCTGCCCCTGGGGGGCCTGCCCCTCCCAGACTGACGGCCTCAGTGTGGGGCCTGGAGGAACCCTTGGCTGCACCATTCATGCCCCCAGCCGGGAGGGCTGCTGAGTGGGGACTGTGCTGGGGCCCACAGGTGGGCAGGTGGTGTCCTGTCCCTGCTTGGGGACCTAGGAGGTTTGTGTGGAAAATGGGGTCCTGCTGGGTCCTGAGCCCCAAGAGGAGGCAGCAGTCACCAGGAGCCTGGGTGGGGTGGGGATGCCTCCTCTCTGTTTGGTGGGCCAGGGCGCAGCTGCCTCAGAAGCACCAGGAAAGGTGCCCCCCAGCAAATCTGGGAGCCCCAAAGGCCACTCCGGTGGCTCCTGTGTCCCAGGCTTTCCACCCAGGTGAGCCAGCACAGACGGCCCGGCCCCGGGCAGGGGTCTCGCCCTGAGCCCTGCAGCCCAGCCTGGCCTCCTCCCCCTCCCCTCCCCACCAGGACCTGAAGAAGTACGGGGCCACCACCGTGGTGCGGGTGTGCGAGGTGACCTACGACAAGGCCCTGCTGGAGAAGGACGGCATCACCGTCGTGGTGAGGGGCACGTGGTTTGGGGGCTCTGCTGGGGGGGAGGGGGCCCCTCTTCGCCTGGATGGCGCCATGAGGCAGGCGCCCTCAGCCCTTCTGAGTGCCACCTGCCACCCGGCAGGTTTGTGCCTGGGCTGTGTGTCATTTGGACACATCTCTGGGAGGCCCAGGCATTGGGCTGTGTGACCTCAAGTGAGTCACCTCCTCTCTATGCAGCCCGTCCCCACCTGCAGAGTGCTCGTCCCCGGCTGGCCTGGCCTGGGGGGCGGAGCACTCGTGCTGAGCCCTGCCACAGGCCACCCTGCGTGACAGGGCAGGCAGGCCCGCGGCTTCTCAGCCTCGGGACAGGCCCCGAGTGGCTCGGTTGTGGGGATCCTGAGGCTGGGGTCAGTGGCCGTCTGAGGCCACAGACTGAGGCAGAACTGGGACCGCCCGGGGAGTGGCACTTTGGCAACGACACGCCCTGCGGGGGCGCTTCTCTGTCGGGGGCTGGGGCTGTGACCCCCCGCAGCCAGGCCTGGCGGGGACGTGGCCCCACTGTGCAGGTGCCTGGGACTCAGAGAGCGTGGGCCAGGCCGGAGTCAGCAGCCCTGGGCCTGGCTCCGAGGCCGCCTCTCAGGGGCTGGCTGCCTGTGCCTGGGGCCCTGTCGCCGGGCAGCAGGTGCTGCGGGGGGAGGGGCAGGTGCACCTGGCAGGCCCCTGGGGCGGCCGTCTGTGGAGGCCGTGGGAGGGACGCCTGGGCTGTTCCCTTGGTCCCTGGCCCTGGGGACCCGAGTCCGTGCAGAGGGTGGGTGCCTGTGCTGCCACGTCCCCGTGGGCGGGTCTCACGGCGCCTCCCTGGCACAGAGCTGCCCTGACTTCAGCTCCAGGCCTGAAGGGTGCCAGCAGGCGCTGCCCAGCTCTGCTCGGGCCTCGGCCACCCAGGCACCAGAGGACCCTGTCCCTGCACCAGAGGACCCTGTCTTTGGCAGCTGTCCCTTTGTAACCTCCACTCAGCTGTTTGGAACGGCAGAGGGAGCCGGAGCTTTGGGGTCACACGGGCTCAGCCTGAGCCCCGCCTCTGCCCCCTCCCAGTCCTGGGACCCTGGCGCCTCGCCCATCGGTGCTTGGAGGGACTGGGAGCAAAGCTCGTGCAGCGCCTCTCAGCACAGGGAGCGCCTCTCAGCACGGGGAGTTGGGCCCTTCCCTTCCTCCCGCCGCAGCGGGAAGGGTCTGGTGGGACGCGAGGCAGCGACGCAGGCTGCTTTCAGCCCGGCGTTGCTGTCTCTGGGGGCTGGGGAGAGGCTGGCGGGGGCCCCGCCGGCCCACCCCCCTCTGGGGCGGGGTCCTCATGGGCTGCTCCCCTGCAGGACTGGCCGTTTGACGACGGGGCACCGCCGCCCGGCAAGGTGGTGGAGGACTGGCTGAGCCTGCTGAAGGCCAAGTTCTGCGATGACCCCGGCAGCTGCGTGGCCGTGCACTGCGTGGCCGGCCTGGGACGGTGAGCTGGCGGGGCAGGGCGGGCCTGCTTGACTGTGGGGATCTCGTGGCCCGACTCGCTCTCGGCTGTGGGTGCTGAGCCCACAGCACACAGGACCGCTTTCCAGAGGGTTCCCAGACACGGGCCTCCTGCAGCCTCACAGGGAGGAAGTCCTTCCTGAAGTCTGACTCCAGTGCCTCCTGCTGTGGTGGCAACTTTGTCCCTGCCCTTGAGCAGGAAGGAGCCGCTGGCCCCACCCCTCCCCAGGCACAAAGACCCCAATCCCAGCACACAGCCTGGGTTTGACTAAAGCAACCGGCTTCACAGAGGGAAGACCGGCCGAGCAGGGCTGATAGCTGAGTATCAAGCTCTTATCCTGAGCCCAGCACAGAGAGGTTGCCTGGCCTACTTGAGGGCACACAGCAGGGCTAGGAGGGAATGGGATTTGGATCAGTTAGTGGAGCTGAGCTTTGAGCCTGCGCCCTGCACGGGGGAGGGAGGGGCACTGGGGGAGTCTGGCAGCCGGCTGCGGGAGGTGAAGGCTTCGGCCCCATGCCTCCAGCGGGTAGCCTGTCGGGAGGGAGGTGCCGAGGCCTGGATCACCCGGCTGTGCTGTCTGTCGCCAGGGCTCCAGTCCTCGTGGCTCTGGCCCTCATCGAGAGCGGGATGAAGTATGAAGACGCCATCCAGTTCATTCGACAGTGAGTGGCCGAGTGAGGCTGGTTTGTGCGAGCTTAGGGGTCCAGGTTTGAGGGGGCTCCCCACCCTGTGGGGCCCAGAGCCTTCCTTGCCAGCGGCACTCCTGGCCCTGCGGCCGGGGCAGCCCCTGAGATGCCTCCAGCCCCGTGCACCCTCCTGGCCCCGAGGGCCCGGGCTGGGCCGCCGCCCGGAGGACTGCCCTCTCTGTGCAGTGGGTCTCCCGGGACTGGGGCGGGACGGTGCTGAGGGGACGGGGACGGGGAGGGCTGGGCTGGGCTGTGGTCCCCAGCCCGAGGCCGAGGGAGTCAGGACGGGCTGGGCCTTGCTGCAGGAGCGAGTGGGCCCGACTCCAGCCACTGAGAGCCACGCAGGGTGTCCGTGCTCGTGGGACCCATCTGATGCCATCGGGGGGGGGGCAGCCCATCTCCCGTGGCGTCACCAGATCGCAGGGACAGCCGCAGTGGACCACGTGATAGCTCCTGTAGCTCTGCCTAGCACACGCGTGTCTCTTCCACTCACATCTCATCGGTCAGAGCCAGTGCGTGGTCACATCTGAGGTCCCCGGCAGTGGGGACGGCTGACCTGCAAGGGGCTCCGTGCACAGCCCTAGACGCCCGTCACACCCTGCCCCTTGAGGTCCCTCCGTCCCTCCCTCCCAGACAGCAGCTTTGTTCAGGCTTCACCTGCTGTTCCTCCAGCGGCCCATGGCCTGGGGGCAGGGGCACCTGGGCAAACATGGGGGCCTTGCCCGCCGAGGTGGGGACCACACAGGTAGGGAGCTCGGGGGGTCAGTCTGCAGGAGGGGACAGCCGGGTGAGTCGAAGGCCAGCAGGGGTGACAGCAGGTGACTGGGGAGGGTGGGCCTGGCAGTGGGAACGGCTCAGGCAAAGACCCTGCAGGAGGAAGGCTCTGCTCCAGCCCCCGGCCCCTCGGGCCTCCGGCCTCCAGCTCCCTGGGGCGGGGCAGGCGGCCGAGTGGGTCCCGCCTGATGCCCACGCCCGGCCCGTCTCCCCAGGAAGCGGCGCGGAGCCATCAACAGCAAACAGCTCACCTACTTGGAAAAGTACCGGCCCAAACAGAGGCTGCGGTTCAAAGACTCGCACGCGCACAAGGGCAGATGCTGTGTCATGTAGCCCGGGCGCCGGGGCCGGGGCCACCGTCCGGCCTCCCCCAGCAGCACCCGGTGCCCCCGGCTGTCTCTCCCCGCCTGTCTGTCCCTGTGTCCGTCTGCCCGTCTGCCACTTTTTAGGCCGACCCTTCCCTTCGTCTCCTGTCCGCCCCGTGTGTCTGTCTCTCCGAGGCGTTGTCCGGGCCCTGGCCCTGGCCCTGGCCCTGGTCGGGCCTTTCTGCCATCACCCTCCCTGCCCGGCTCTCCTCTCTGGCCTTTGGTTGGGGGCGGGCGTGCTTTTTAACCACTGGGCCCCACCCCTCCTCCGCAGCCCCTCGCCCTGACCTGCTCTCAGTCCCTTACATTATTGGGTCTGAGGGCGGCCAGTGATTCTGGACACTCGAAGGCAATAAACCAGGACCCTGTGGCTGTGTGTGCGTGGAGACTGGAGTGCAGGGCCGGCCGGGTGGTCGGGCGGCCGGGGAGGCCGCTGTCCAGGCTGCTCCGGGCCGCCCCCTGGTGTCCATGCTGGGTCCCTGCGCTCTCCGGCTTAGGGACAGGGGACCTCCGACACAGCAGAGCAGGCGGGGCTCCCTGGCTGCCCTGTTGACGTTTGGAGGCTGGGGCCTGGTGGCCGGTGAGTGGCCGCCCTGTGCTGCCCCCGGCAGGTGCCCTCATCTCAGGCTTCGAGCACCAGAGGGAGTGGGGACAGCGGCCAACTCGGTTCCCTGTGTGCAGGCCGCCTCCACCTGTGTCTACCTGCCTGGCCTGCCCCTCCCCCCTCCCCCCACACCCTGCACCCACTCTGGGATAGGGGCTTGCCCAGCGCCCCACGCCCCCCCTGCTCCTCTTCCCCAGGGAAGAGGTGGGCCCGGGAATGGGAGCCCCAGGGTGAGGCCTTGGGAGAGACTCAGGCCCTGGTGAGGAAGGTGTCCCCTACCTGGGCCCACTCTGTGCTTGAAGGGTAGGCCTGGGGCTGCACCTTGTTGGGGCCCTGGGCGGGTGGCCAGCAGGGACACAGGGCTGGCCCCTCCGTCCCCTGGCCTGCTGCGGCGGGCCTGGCGGGGAAGTGCCCGCGCTGGGCCAGGTCCCGGGCGCCTGGCTGTGCAGAGCAGGGCCGCCTGCTGGGAGGCCGTGGCCCCCCCACTGCCAGACTCAGCCTCTCTGAGTCTCAGCTCCCCCGAGGGGCCTGCCCCATCCCCAGCATGGAGGAGGCCCGCCTGCCCAGAGGCCTCCAGAGGGCAGCCAGTGGGTGAGACCACGGGAGCTCTTTTTAGGGGAGACAGCACCCCCAGACCGCACCCACTGGCTGAACCCAGGGGTCCCTCCTCCACAGCCCCTTGTTTAGTGTGGGGGGCAGGGTGTCCAGCCACCGAGGAGCTTTTGAGGAGCTGGGGGCAGGGGACATGCAGCCTGGTCCTCGAAGGATGTGGAGGGGCCAGGGCGGGTGCTCCCGGTGGGAGGTGGCCTGAGAGAAGGCGGGAGGGGCCAGTGGGGCCCTGGAGAGGACAGGCAGGTGAGCAGGCTAGGCTGGGGGTGGTCTTGGTGGGGCAGCCGGCTGGTCTGGTCTGGAGAGGGGCCTCCTGGGATGAGGCCAGGGAAGGCACGCTGCCCATTTCACAGGATGGAACACCAAGGCTGAGGGAAGGGCCGGCTGACGGTCAGGTGGGTCTCCAGGAAGTCAGGGACACTGCCGGGAAGACCTCTGGGTCAGCCCTCTGCGGGGCCTGGGGAGGAAGGTCTTCCTGCCCATTTCACAGGCGGAACAGCGGAGGCCACACAGCCCATCCAGGTGGCCAGGCCGCATGAGGAGGGTGCGACCCTGGGCCCCAGCTGGTTCTGCTGCCAGCCCGGTGCCAGCGTGGACTGGGGCCAGGAGGATGGAGGTGAGGGTGGAGGGGGCATAGGCCCACAGGGCCCCTTCCTCACTGGCCGCCCAGAGCTCTGAGCTGGAGGTGGTTGGAAGCCTGTGGGGGTGCCCTGGCGCATGACCCCTCCTGCTGGGTTTCGGGGCCCGCTGTCCTCGGGGTGCCCCCAGCGCCCAGGTACTGGCAGGCTGCGGCTTGGGCTCCGGTCAGGTGCAGCCCGAGCCTCTGCGAGGGGAGTGGCTGGCATTTGCAGTCCCACACCCCAGGCCTGGCCCTGTCAGTGTCTGCCCGGCTGGCCTTGGTCCCCCAGGGAGGGTGGGCAGGGAGCCGACATGTGTAACACTTCTTTGGTGAATCTAGATCTTTTTTTCAAATGGAAAAATGCTACGCAACCAAGCTCTGTGCAGAGGGGCAGCGCTGGCCAAGCGGCGGGCACGGGCGGGGAGGCTGAGGGAGGCGGCGGGTGGTCACTTCTGGCTGGCTGCCACTTGCGGGAGGAAGCTGAGCTGCCTGGTGGCGAATTCCTGCATGCCAGGCTCCGGGTCCTTTTGAAGACCTTTGAAAGCTCCAGGAGGGAGGGGCCAGTCAGAGGCGACCCCCACCCCTGCCTGGGTGGAGGAGAGGGCCCCGTGCTCCCTCCGGTGGGGTGGGGGGGCAGGATGGGCCCAGGCTCCCCCTCCTCCACCTTTTAAGCCTGGGGGCTTCTGTCCCCAACCCTACCCACTCCAAGCCCCTCACACTTGGGCGCCCACCCATAGCTTCCGGTGGTGTGGGTGGTGTGGGTGGGCCCGTCCCACAGTGCGGCGGGCAGGGGCTGCTCACTGGAGAACATCAGCTTCACGTCCCCCGAGTTCACCACCTGGGACACGGCCTGGGGGTGGTAGCAGCTGGCGTAACCTGTGGGACAGATGAGGAGAACGCGCTGGCCGGCGGATGGGGCTCACGGGCAGGCCGGGGCTCCCTGTCTTCTTCGGGGGCCCCTTCCGAGGCCCTCCACCCAGCACCTTTCTTCTGGGCCAGGTGCAGAGGTGTGGCTGGTGCTAGGTGGGAGGAGCAGGGCAGGAGAGGTCAGGGTGCTCAGGTGGGGCAGGCATGGGGGTCCCTGAGTCCGGGCACCCCCAGTCACCTAGGAAGAGCGCTGCCCAGGTCTTGAGGTGGTGGTGGCGGCTGTGCAGGTAGCTGAGGGCCTGTGACAGATGGATGCTGAACTCCTCCTGCCTCTGGGTCAGCTGGCCAAGGACAGCACGCACGTCACGGCTGGGACCAGCTCCCCCACACCACCTCCCCTTCCCGGCCGCAGCCCAGTGCCCCGCACCGCCCCCCAAGGCCCCTCACCAGACGGGACCAGAGGAAGTGGCGGGCACTGAGGCCCCTCTCCCAGGCCAGGGTGCAGAAGAGGGTGTGTGGCAGCCGCCAGCGGAGCAGCAGGGAGCAGCGGTAGAAGGCAAACTTGGCCTGCTGCAGGGACAGTGGGGGGTGGGGTCACCAGGGGACCAGGGTTCAGGGTGGGGTCAGAGGAAGGCTGCAAGGCTGCAAGGCTCCTTCCCCGCCAGTCACCCCCTGCCTTGCTGTCCGCCAACCGCACCTGCTGGGGTCCTGCTGACTGCCTCCGGGAAGCCCCGCCCCTGGCCGCAGCTCCAGGGGCCCAGGCTGCACCTAAGGCAGCTCCCCTGTTTTGTTTCCTAACTGGCCGCTCATTGTTCAGCTCCCTGATGGCCAGGGGACCTGGGAAGGCCGAGCTGAGTCTTAATGGCCTGGGCCAGGGCACGGGCTGGCCCACAGGGCTCCACCCACATTTCAACGGGTTCGATGAGCAACCTGAGCGGCCCACCAGGTGCCAGGCGCCGAGGACACAGCCGTGGGCAGAACAGGCTGGCCCCGCTCACAGAAGGCACAGCTGCGCGTGCACACCTGGGTGCGTGCACATGGGGAGGGCGGACGACCGTGTGCTTTGGTGTATGTGTGCTCACAGGGCGGCAGGTGAGTGCGTGAGTGCACGCACGTGGGGACAGCGGGCAGACTGTGGAGAGGAATCCAATGCAGGAGCCAAACCTGCTGCCCCAGGGCGACCCCTCCCTCCACAGCCCCCCAGCCCCACGACCCCCGCCCACCTGTGGGTCCCCAGCCCCTCCAAGGCAAAGGCCCCCCGGCAGGCGCTGACCGTGACGACGTCCGGACAGCCGTCCTTCAGGTGCAGGAGCAGGGGCACCAGGCTCTGGTGGACCTGGGTGCGCAGGCTCCTGGGCTCCCGGCCCGCCATCGCTGCCACCAGGTCCCCGAACAGCGCCATGGCCGCCGCCCGGATGCCCTCCCGCTCCTGCAGGCCAGGGGCGCAGAGTCACCGCCAGACCTGCCCGCGGGTCCCCGCCTGCACCCAGCGTGGGACCTCCCCAGGCTGCTGTGGGGCCGGGGCTCAGCTCCCCCAGCGGGACGCTCTCCAGGCTCCGGGGCTGCCAGGGCAGGGCAGGTGGGCTGTGTCCCAGGCCACCCTCACGCCATCACGCCCTGCCAGCCCGAGGGTCACGAGTGCGTTATGGGGGCGAGACTTAGTCCCTTATTTCCCAGTGAAGGGACAACAGTTCTCGGAAACTGAACACCCATCTGCCGGGAGGTCCCGGCGGGGCCTGAGACTGAAACTCGGAACCTCGGCTGTGCGGAGAGGGGCTGAGCGCCACCTGGTGGCCGTGAAGCCAGCCGGGCCCACTGGTGCTGGAGCCTCCATCCCCCGCCCTCGCTGGAGGGCAGCCTGGGCTCTCCCTGCCTTTGAGGAACAGGCCCAGGAGTGGGGTTGCTGCACCCCCGCTGGGGCACACTCACATCGTCGAAGAAGGAGCGGGCGTTGACGGCCACAGACAGGCTCTGGGCCCCCGCGCCCTGCGCCCCCAGGCGGTGCAGCACCTCAGACACGGTGCCCATGAGGTGCACCACCACGGGCTCGCTGTTCCGGAAGAAGCCGTTGAGGAAGTGCGGCAGCTGTCTGCGGAGCAGGCTCCCCTGGGGAGGGCGGGCGTGGCGGGCGCCGTGGGCCGAGGGTGCCAGGACCGGCGGCCCTGTGCCCCCCAATTCCTGCCCGGCCCGTTGGACCCAGAAACTCAGGTTCCCCCTGCTACCGGCCCTGTGTCCCTCCGGGGTGCGGAGCCACCCTGGCCCCAATCTACAGATGAGGGAGCCGAGGCCCAGAGCTGGGAGGGACAGGCTGGGATCGGGCTCGTGCCCCGGACGCTCTGGGGTGGCGGGTGCGCAGCAGCCACGGGCCCCACGCCCTTACCTTCTCTGGGTGGAAGAGGATGTTCCCCAGGCCCTGCAGGCTCAGCGCCCGGACCTGGGGGCTGGGGTCCCTGAGGCTCTGGGCCAGCAGGGTCAGGGCGTCCTGCTCCGAGAGCACCTCCAGCAGGGCAGGGCTGTGGAGGAACTGGGGGCCCCCCGGGCAGGCGGCTCAGGCTGGGCGCCCTCGCCCGGGAGCGGGGCTGTAGGACTGGGGTCTGGTGGGGCTTTCGGGGTTGGGGGCAGCTGACCAGCACCCTCTGGGCATCTTGGTTAGCAAGTATTTGAAACCCACCTCCAAGCTGGCTCAAGCCCTCAGCAGGGTGCTGGAGAAACCGAGGCTCAGACGGGGAAAGGGCCTCGCCAGAGGCCACACAACAAGGCTGGGGCCAGTGTCCCTCACCAGCCTGGCCCATGGCACCCCCTTGGGACAGGGTCCCATGGAGGGTGACCCCAGACTTCCCTGCTGGCGGGGTGGGGTGGGGAGTGGGACCAAGCTACAGTCTGTGGGATGCTACTCGACCCCCACTCTCTGTGCTGCCCCCAGCCCACCACTGCGAAGCCGGCTGTACCTAACCCCTGTCTGCTTCCAACCACCACCTCTCAGGTCTCACCCAGGGGTGGCCCTGGGTCCCAGGAGGGGGGACAGGTGGGGTTTCCTGCAGGGCTGAGGCCAGGGAGGGAGGGGATCCTGGGCTTGAGAGGGGGGGATCCAGGCAGGGGCCCCCGAGTGGAAGGAGGGGTGTTGGGGGTCTGTCTGGGTGGGCCTGCCCCTCATTCGGTGGGGTCCTCGTGTGGGTCCTGATGGGGCGCTGTGGCAGCTGGGGGCAGAGCTCAGGCCGGGACCTGCCTCGTTGAGGATGAGGATGGCCACCTTCCTCTCCCGCTCCTCCTGGCTCCTCAGGCTGTGTAGCAGCTGGCGGGTCACATCCTTGACCTTCCCGCAGACACCCTGTACCATGGCCCTGGAGGGTGCGGGGAGGGGACAGGGCCTGGTTCGCAGGAGAACCTGGCGCCCACCTTCCTGCCACCACCCGACCCAGACAGGTGGGGCGGACACCACCCCCGAGAGCAAGCTCCCAGCCCCTCTGCACCTGCTACACGCCAGGCCTGGGCCGGGCGTGCGGGAGACAGCCGCGGGCACAGCCCTTGCCCCAAAAAGGCCTGGGGCGGGGCTGGGCTGGGGCCGGGCGAGACGCCTGCATCCACAGGCTCTCCGGGCGCGTGTGGGACTGGGTGCGGGGGCGTGCATCTGCCACGCCCGAGGGCCCCGGGTGCACGCGCATGAGTCCCTGGGGCTGCTCCCCCAGGTCGCTCCTGGGGTCACCACGGCCAGCCAACCCTCCCCGCCGGGCCCTGCCCCACCTGGCCAGGAGGCCCACGCCCTTCGGGTAGGTGTCCACAGCGGTGAAGAGGCGCCAGGCGTCCTGCAGCTCCAGCTGGGCAAAGCTCTGCCAGGGACCCGTGGTGGCCAGCAGGCTCCTCAGCGCCCCCAGGGATGTGCTGCAGGGGAGTGGTGGGGTCACGGGGCCAGCCCCGCCCGACAGCTCCTTCCCGCCCCTGTTCACAGAGCCGGGCAGGTTTCCGAGTCACAGGCTGAGGGGGCCCTGCCGGGCCTCGGGCGCCCTTTAAACGTGGGTCCAGGAGCCCAGAGAGCCCACAGTGGGGAGGGGGAGGCGGGCTGGGCTGGGCTGGGCTGGGTGGCATCACCGAAGCCCGGAGGAGGGTCCGCCTGCACCTCCTGCCACCGCTCTGCTCTTAGAGGGGCCGGTTCCACAGATGTGCGCCCGCGTGCTGGGCAGCCACCGGCGTTCCCTCTAGGCCCCTCCCCTCACAGGCTCGGAAGACCGTGTGCGGCCACCCTCCCTGCAGAGGAGGAAGCCTGTCCCCATCACACAGCCCGGCCGGCCGGGGAGGCAGAAATGGAGTTGAGCCAGACCCCTCGCTCCCAGCCTGCACTGCGATGTCTCAGCCACGGTCCCAGGCCCCGCCGGGGGGCTCAGGGACGGGCCAGGAACTTAGGCCCACAGAAAGCAGAGCGCCCGCTCCGTGGCCGGTTCCTGTGCAGGTCACCCTGGGCTCGGCCGCACCACCCTGGGTGTGTGGCCGCACCCTGGCATGGGCTGTCAGCTCCAAGCAGGCCCGTTGTGAGCAGATTTGCAAGAGCAAGGGTCAAAGGGTGACACGCACTCCAGTGAGTCCCTGGGGCGCCAACCCGCATGCCGGCTGGCTGGACTGCTCGCTCCGAGCCGTGCCGCTCAGAGAGGCAGCGATTTCCAGGTCCTTGGGCTCTGCACGGAGTAGGGACGGAGTCTGGAGGAGGGGACTTGGGGGCAGAGTGGCGTTTTGTCCCCCCCTATGACAACTCTGGGAAGCTTCTGTTTTCACAATTGCCCGTCCCTGCAGCCACACCAGGGCTTCCGGAAGGGTGGTGTGGTCTGATTTGGGGGTTCTCAGGACTTCTGCGGCTGGCTCTGCGGAAGGTGCGGGTGGGAGCAGGGAGATGGGAGATGGGCGGATGCCCTCGTGGGTGGGGGAAGCCGAGGGACGGGGGCCTGCACGGCAGCTTTCTCCTGCCCCTCCGAGGCGCTCGGGCCGAGGACGGCTTATCAGCTCGTTAGGGAAGATTCATGCATTTCGTACAGGTGATCTGACTGAAAAGGGAACTTTACGCACTTCCGAATTCAGAAGCAATATGAGACGAAGTGGCATTTTTTCCCAGTGACGTGCCTTGGGGAGGGCTGTTAAAACTGACAAATCGCGGGAAGCACATCATAACACAAACAAATGAAAAGAGCCGGGCCCCTGTGGTCTTAAAGACTCGCCGATAGGGTCCCCCAGACGCCGTGTGGCGCGGAGGGGAGCTGAGGCTGCCAGCCGCACCTCAGCCGAGCGGGGCAGGCCCAACCCCAGCCCTCCCACGCAGGGTTGTGGCCCTGCCACGACATCAGCCCAAGACTGTCCCAGCGTCGAGTGACATGCACAGGGGACACAGAAGGGCACCTGCCTCCAGGAGTTAGGCGGTGGCTAGGCGGTGCCCCCGCCAGGAGCAGGGACGGGCAGGAAGGACCCTCCCTGCAGGGTTCAGAGGGAAGTGCGGCCCTGTGCACACCTGGGACTTCCGGACCCGGGAGCTGTAAGAGTGAGCGCCCCATGGTGGCGCATGGTGGCTCAGCCCCAGGTCCTGCGGACACCCTACCTCTGGGGGCTGGGCACGGCCGCCTCTCGGGCCTTCTGGCTGGGCTGGGGCTCCCCGGGCAGGTGCAGCTCCAGGGTGTAGTGCACCTGGGCGAGGAAGGCCAGGAGGAGCTGGGGGTAGGCCTCCTGCACCGTCTTCTTGAACTCTCGGGCGAGCTGCAGCTTGCACAGCGTGTTCATGGCCTGTCGGGGCGCAGGGGACAGTGAAGCTCCCTCGGCCTGCAGCCCGGGGGCCAGGCCTGCTGACCAACCTGTGGCTGGGCTACGAGGTGAGCTTCTTGCCCCGGGGCTGTGCCAGCAGGGCCCGGGCTTGTGGGGAAAGCTGGGGGCAGGGCAGGTTCTGACGGGGTGGTGGGGGCCGTGGGAGGCCGCCTCTAAGGTGTCTCCAGCATTCACAGCCCCAGAGTCCAAGCCGCCCCCACGCCCGCTGCTCTGCCGGAGTCCAAAGCCCCTCGCTCCCGAGCCGTCTGCACAGTGAGGCCTGAGTCCCGCATCCACACCGCACACCTGAGTGCCCACCTGAGCCCCGCAGGACCACCCGTCCCACCGCACAGAGGGGCAGTGGGCTCGGAGGGGTCCAGGGCCCTCAGCCAGGAAGTGGGGGCAGGGCAGGACTGGCCGTGCCCCTCCCTGGGGCCCTGCCCACCTCGGGCGCCCAGACCTTGCTGACGTGGAATGCCCACGTGAAGTCACCTCGGCCCAGTGGCAGTGGGTGACAGCCCTGGGGGTGGGGGCAGAGACTCACCGCCATCGAGCGCAGGTGGGTCTTCTCCTTAGGCTGGGGGCCGCTGTCGCTGGTCTGGGTGGGCAGCGGCCTCTCCTGTAGCCATGCCAGCAGCGTGGCCAGCACCCTGCGGCTCCCAGGACGCTCGGCCCCCAGGGCCCTCCACAGCTGGAAGGTGTTGCTGTGGGTAGAGAGGGCGTGAGGGCTCAGCCCTGTCATTACGCCACAGTGACCGGGGCCTCCAGGGCCTGGAGTGATGTGGTGGGGGGTGGGGGACATGGAAGCTGCCCTGGGTCCCTATTCCTGGGTCTCCCCGCTTTCGGGGTCTCTCCCCTCGGCCTCTCCCAGCCCAGCCAAAGACTCCGGCTCTGTCTGTCACCAACTCCATTTGTCCCAGACTGGCAGGGCAAGTCCAGCTGGCACTCAGGGCCGTCATCCTCTGACCCCTGCCCTCTGCCCCCTGCCCTCCAGCCCCTGCCTGTCCTCTCTACTCTCCTGCCTCTGGGCCTGTGCTTGGAGCATGCCCCCTGCCCCCCACCACCCACCCTGGTCCACTTGCGCTCTGCCTCAGGGCTCAACATAAAGCCTCTTCCTCCTGGAAGCCTGCCTGGCTGCCTCCTCCTGGGCCCGGGTTTGCTGGGGTCCAGCTCCCCAATCCTGCCCAACTGGAGTCAAGTGAGGGCCCATTGCTGGTATGTGCAGAGAGCTCTGCAGTGTCCTGTGCCCACTTTGCAGGTGGGGAAACTGAGGACTGTGCCTGATCAGGGCTCTGCCTTGTTAACTGGGGAACTGGGATTGGAGGCCCTTCCACCTGGTCCTAGGGCGTGGCCCGGTGACACCCGGGGAGGCAGGCGACCCTGGAGCTCCCAAGAGGTGGGTGACCAGTGCTCTGTTTCCTGTGCTGGGGGTCTGTGGGCCTGAGTGCTGGGTCACGGGGGTCTGGAGGGGCAGCGGGGACTCTGGAATGATGGGCAGGGCCGGGAGGACATAGTGGGTGGACGGGTTGAGCTCCGATGCCCAGCTTTAAGACAGAACCACAAGGGTCTGCGCTGGAGCCCTGGGAAAGCCACCCCTGTCCCCACCGACCCTGGGCTGGGTGGGCATAACAGCTCAGGGGACTCCGGGAGACCCCCGAGTGTGGTCGAGGCCCACCTAGGGCCTTTGGGGTCAGAAGGACCTGGGCTCCAATGCCCTCCCTGCTCCAGGCCGGTTGTGTGACCTTGGGTAAGTCCCTTCACCTCTTTAGGGCAAAGCTGTCTCCAGAGGCTTAAGTGAGATGATTCTCCAGGGCCAAGGTTTCTAGTCTGCTCCCTGTGGGCGTCCGTCACACAGTCAGCAAGTGTGTGCCGAGTGCTGTCCCACACAGGCAAGTCCCAGAGCACCCAGCAGTGGCGGGACCAGTCAAAGTCCCTGACGGTGCGTGAGTGGTGACCCAGGTCTGGCACGGGCAGCGGACAAGGGTGTGCGAGGCCCAAGTGCAGAAAGCGGGGCGGAGGGACAGTGGGAGGCGCCTCTGGCACGGGCGGTTTTAAGAGGGCCTGTTGGGGAAGTTTCAGCAAGAAAGGGGCGCGGACCCGGAGCTGGGGCTGCCTGGGGTGAGCCGTGCCGCTCAGGGGTGGGGGGCCTTCCTCCAACGACACGTCACACGTTAGTGTGAGTCACACATGCAACGCTGAGAAAAAAAGCCAGGTACCAGACCCCTGGAAGGTACGAGCTGCACAATTTCTGTTCACACTTTCAGGCCACACCGTATTATTTCTGATGTTCTATGAAAAAAATTACCCGAGATGGGAGTGTAAGCACAGCTGGGGCCCCGAGGGCTGTCTGTACCGTGTAAACGTGACAACACCCGATGCCTGCCGTGCGGGGAGACGCGGCGAGGACCCCGTGTGCCTCGGCCAGCGCGCGGCGTGCGAGGAGACGGGCTCTGCCGCGGACTCAACCGCAAAACCTGTTATGGGGTCTGGTTCGCACTGCCCGTGAAGCCCCAAGAGGCCTCCGGCAGAGAGTTTAAATTAGAAATGTCCTCCGGCGGCCATGCCCTCAGGTGACAGAGAAGCCACACAGAGCCAGGCGTAAGGCGTCACCCACGTCACAAGCTCTCCCACTGCACAGACGTTGAAATGTGGAAAGCGCTTCTGAGAAGGGAGGAAGTCAGGAACACATTCCAACACGCAGAAGCCACGGATGAGACGTCTGGAGGCCGGGGTGGCTGCCGGGGTTCCCGCCTCTCCAGCTCTCCTGGAAAGCCCCAGCTGCCATGCCTCGGGGGGTCGGCCGTCCTCCCATAAAGTGAAAGGACGCCGGTTTGATTCCCGGTCAGGGCACGTGCCTGGGTTTTGGGTTCAGTCCCCATTCGGGGTGCCTAGAGAAGGCAACACATCAATGTTTCTTTCCCTCTCTCCCTTCTTCCCCCCTCTGTAAAAAAAAAGTTCCTTGGAAAGCAACACAGAGAAGGAAGAAGGGAAAAGTAAGATGACACAAAAACTGACCTCCGAGAACAACAAACCCCAACGCCGCCACGAGCAGAAAAGGAAAACGCGGGCCGGCCCCAGAGTGTCATCCCCGCTCCGTGACCCCCACACCCCTGCCAGGAGGCGAGGCAGAGGACGGCAGGAGAGGGGCTGAAGCGCACGTTCGGTCTGAAGGCAGTCCCCTTCAGGTGCACAGCTCTGGGGGGAGAGGAAGGGCAAAAGGGGGACATGGAAGGGGCTGCGAGAGGAGAGAGGGCCCGGAGCACTGCAGGGCACAGGGTCCTCGCACCGCCCCCCAAACTGGCACATGCACCAAGACGGCTGGGTTCTGCTGTGCTGACAGGAGAGGGTGCCATTGAACTTGAAATCCTACGAAAAGCTCCACTCGTGTCTCAGATGAACTGGAACAAAATGAGCAGGTCCGCAGAGTAATTGCAGAGAAATCAGGGGGCCAGATCAGCACAGGGCGGCGAATGAGGGAACTCTCTCCATGGAAACCACCGCGAGGCGGAGAAAGCTGTCAGATGACGCTCCAAACGCGGTTAAATGCACGCGAGCAAGCGTTTACAGATACGAACACCCGCCTTGGATTATAAATGAAAAGATGCATAAGTAAGGGAGGAAACGAGTGGGTTGAATTCAGGGAAGAGATGGAAGAAATGACAAAATTATCTCGGAAAAAGAAGAAAACCATCCGCAAGGTGCCCCAGGGAGATAAGACTCAAATGAAAATTTAATAAGGGGCCTTGAGGAACAGCAGCGAAACAGTCCAGGGAACAAAAGGGAGCGCGGGACAGGAGTCACACGGTTCAGAGAGAAAGCAGTGGGCGGGGACGGCCGGTGACGGACGGGTGGCACTGGGAGGACTGCGCCCTGGAGAACGACAGCGATGGAACGGAACTAACATTTGCAACTATAACCGAGAGAGCTTTTCAGAAGCAACAACTACAAAACAAATCCACACGTGGGGGGGAGCCCACCAGGACCTGGGAAAATGAACCGTCAGCTCGGAGACATTGCTTAGCAAACTTGTTAAATTTCGAAGATAAAGGGAAAATAATCGGTCACATCTGTGGGCTGAAAGATTGTGCAACTTATCGGACTTTCCGAAGACAAAACAAGGCCACCACGGAGCGGCGTTTATGGAACACTTGGTAAAAGAAAGCGTGAACCGAGGATTTTGTAGCTCGTCCTCTACCTAAGCAACTTTCCACGTAAAAAGAACCTGGGGGGCGGGGCTTGTGTCTGCCGCCCCGCGCTCCTCTGGGAGCATGCGCGCCATCCAGCCGATAGATGGCCGGATGACGTCAGCAGAGAGGGCTGCGGCGCGCACGCGGACACTCGCGTAACAGCTGCGGGGATGCGGGTGCTGACCAGGCGGCAGGTTTTGACAAAGGATAAATTTGCAGCTACATGGGAGGAGATGAGAACCAGAACGAAGAGGCAGAGGGATCTCATTGGAGGGTGTACGGGAGTTAGTATCAGTAGAAATGGAAAAATCGGGTATTAAAAGGTTAAGTGATAAAACCAGGGGCTGGGTTATTAAAGTAGGTTTGTAAGTACAAACACAACAGCTAGAGCAAAACCTACAACCTTTCCTGAATTAAGAAACCCTCCAGATCAAAGAGTGCACATCTTGTAGAAAAAGAACTGCAGCAAATGTAACAAAATGCACAATTCCGAAATGTTATGACAGAGTCGAGAGTCAACATATCCGTCGTATCAATAAATGATATGTACTGGAGTTAACTCGTCTATTAAAAGAAAAAGCGTTTCAGTTTGGATCACAAGTCAAGACCCACGCGTAGTCCGTGTATAAGATAACACCTAATACGACTGGACTCCGAAAGGTAAGATAAATGGACACGTGCATGTCGGGAAAACGGAAAAAAATTAAGAAAGCAGAGGTAGGGATCCTGAGAGCAGACGGAGCGGATTCAAGTCCCCGCAGCATTAAAAGTGACGAGGCGGGGCGCGGTTCAACGCTGAACGTCACCGTTCCTACCAGAAGCACAGCATTTACGAACACGTGTGCCTCGAATAACATGGCAGCCGCCTTTAGGAAGGAAAAGCCACAGGAGGCGGAAGGAGACAAAGAGAAACACATTGATACTAGGAGACGTGACCACACTGCCCTCAGCCAGGACAGGTCGACGTGGACCCAGGTGAGACCCAAGCAACCCAATCAAGGCCGGTCTCGTGGGAGTGCGGCCCGGCGGCACCCGGGCCTCTCCCGGTGCGTGGTCGGCAATTGAAAACACGTGCTGGTGAGCTTTTTTTCCTGCATGAGGCTGCTGGGCTGCAGGTGACAAGCGGGTGCGGCCAGGTTTAACCCCAGTTGGGTTTTGCCAGCCGAGTGTGACAAGGGGACACAGGACTCGGGACCTGTTCAGGGAGTGTGTGTGAAGCTTCGAGATGCAGTCCCGGCTGGTGAGGAGGGAGGTGGGGACAGGGGAGGGGCTGTGAGGAGGAGGGTGGGGCGGTGGGCTGGAGGCTGTGGGGGACAGAGGCCCCTGGTCGCTGTGCCAGTGGGAGTGAGCTGGGAGAGGACAGAGGGGAGGGGTGGCTGCGGGAGGAGGAGGACAGGACCTCGGGGAGAGAGGAGATGCAGGCATGGGGAGAAGGCGCGGGGTGGAAAGACCATCCATCCCTGAGACTGGTGGAGGAGTGACCGGGGGCTACCGCTTCCAGGCCCCACAGAGGAGCATGGGGGGTGGCGTGTAGCGAGTGGTATAGACTGAGGACCGGGGGTTCACAGCTGTGGTTTGGGGGAGCAAGAGGACCCCAGCCCAACTCCAGACTCGGGTCTGAAGGCTGTGGGAGAAAGGTGGCCCCACCCTGAGGACTGTGGTGGCCAGTGGGGAGCAGGAAGGGGGTCCTGGGGAGAGCAAGAGGGAAGTGGGCTCTGGTGTTGGTTGGGGGTTGTGAGGGGCCCTCTCCCGGCAAAGTAACGGGGCTGCAGCTGGGCGGGGTGTCTGAGCGGAAGTCAGCTAGGGTGGAAGGCCAGCAGAGCCTCCCCACCCCAGCGGTGTGCCGTGGGCGAGCGGTCTGAGCAGGTTCGTGGGGCTTCTCTTGGACTGGAAGGGGGAGGCCGCAGGGCGGGCAGCGAGGGCAGAGGGGCCGGGCACCTGTCTGGGGGTGTGGAGAAGTCCAGGAAGGCAGCCACCAGCTCGGGGGTGTGGTTCCGGGCCAGCAGGGTGATGGCCAGCAGGACGTCTTCCTTGGCTTGGGGGATGCGGATGGAGCCGAGCTGCAGGTGGATGGCCTGGCCCAGGTTGGCCACCTGTGTGGACAGGGAGAGCGTGGGGGAGAGCGCTGGTCTGAGTGCAGAGGTCGCAGGTTGGAGGTCGGAGGTCAGGTCGGCCATCCTGGTGAGCCTACTGGGGGAGGGAGGTCCCGCCCTGGGGAGCGTGGAGCCCCTTCAGACATGGCCCTCCCCTGAGCAGAGAGCCACAGGCCTGTCCAGGGTAGTCTGAGGGAGGAGGCACAGCCCCAGACACCTGGTCAGAAGGAGCGTCCCCGTCTGAGGGGGCACAGTCCCATGACCTTCTGCAAGCCCTCTGCGGTCTTCCCAGTCTGTCCGCATGTTGCCCGGTCATCTGGAGGGTCGGACATGCCCACCTTGTCCTCGCCTGATCCCGCCACCTGAGCGCTTGCTGTCCCCTGTGCCTGGGAGGCCTCCCCTCCTGCTGCTGGGGACCCCTGCCCCCCCATGCTCAGGTCTAACGTCACCCACCTGAGGTCTCGTCTGCAGGGCCTGCCATTGGTCACCCTCTTTCTGGGGGCGCCACCCTGCTGGGCACACTCCATTGCCTTTGCATTTCCTGTGCGGTCCAGTACTTCTGTCTGGGGTCTGTCCCCTCGGCCAGACCACGAGCTCCTGGGGGGTCTGGGCTGTGCCCCCTCCTCCCCCATGTCCTGTCCTACTGCTCCGTCAATGCGCCTTTGCCCCTTGACCTTGCAGACACCGCCTGGGGCCCTGCAACCCTGCTTAGGGCCACCCTCCCTCCCTCTCTTCCTTCTTTCCTTCCCTCATTCATTGGAACCTGTCAGGGTCGGGTCCTGCGTCTCCCCAATCACGCTCAAGTTCAGGGCCACTGCCCTGGCCCAGAGGCCCTAGCCCTTGCGTGCTGACCGCCGGGCCACCCCTCCGCCCCCTGTGCAGCCTTGGCCGGCCCTCCACAGGCTCCCCGCCCCCTCACGGTCTCCAGCTGCGCCCCGTGCTCCTGGATGACAGCGAGCAGCATGCTGGCGGCCGCCTGCACGCGGAAGGGGCTGGTGGAGCCCAGGGCTTCGATGGTGGTCCAGATGAGGTCGGTCAGCTCCGCCAGTGTGAGACGCTTCGTGACCTCCTGTGGCAGCAGGCGTGGGGGTGGCCGTCACTGCGGGCCGCCTGTCCCCGGCGCCCACGTCCCACCTCTGCTTGTTCCCCTGCTCCTGTGTCCAGGCGTCTCAAGTCCCTGAGCGCTTGTGTGCTCCTGAGCCCCACTGCTCTGGGCCCCCCGATACGTGCACCCCATGATGCAGCTTGATCGACTCTGCATCTCTCTGAGCCAACCACAGCCCAGGGGCTGGAGAGGGAGGTGCGATGCCCACCCGAGGGAGGTGCGATGCCCACCCGAGGGAGGTGCGATGCCCACCCGAGGGCGGAGGCCAGCTCCCTCCTCGCTCAGACCCCAGGTCTGTTCTCCAAACCTTCTGAGCTCTACCACCCTGGTGGGTTACTGGGCCCCACCCCTCCCGTCTGCGCCCTGTCACTTGTCCAGGGGAGAGCCGGAGCTGAGCGCCCCCTCTCTGTGCTCCGGGGCAGTGCAGGGTGGGGCAGGCTGCCCCTTCCCGGGTCCTGGATACTACGCTCCCCGTAACTCGGTCCACCTGAGGGCCTGAATGCTCTGCGGTCCCTTCACCATGGTCCCCACGGAGCTGGAGGCCAGCGGACCCTCCCTTCCTGCTCTGCCTCTGCCCCCGGCCCAGGTTTCTGGGCATGAACCGAAGCCCAGCCAGGCGTCCCCACTGTGGCCCGGACAGTTGACGTGCGGCCTCAGGGCTGCAGACTGTCCACCCCTAGTCCTCTCCTGACCGGCCTCCCTGGCAGCTCGCTGCCGCTCCGGGGGCTCGGGGCCGGAGGCAGCCAGGGCTAGATTTGGTACCCACCGGGCCCTGGCCACTTCTTTATCGTTTGGTTCACTTTACGGCTGTGTACTGAAGGCTCTCCCCCCAGGCCCTGTGCTGGGCCCTGAGATCCCGCTTCTGGGCGGGAGAGCACAAGGGTCAATGGGGGGCGGACAAGCGCGCCAAGGGCAGGGTCTGCATGAGCCGCGGGCTCAGCACCAAGAATGGGCAGGCCGAGTCGCCCCACCAGACCGTGAGGCCCCACGAGACAGAGCCCGTCTGTGCCCGCACCCAGCCCCACCCAGGGCTCAGCCTTGCTCATCTTCAGAGGGGAACACAATCCAAATCAGACACGAAGTGTCACAGAGACAGGAGAGCGCACTGTGGTGATGAAAGGGACCCTGGGGAACCACTGGACACTCAGCCATTGACCGAGGAAGAGCTGGCTGAGGTAGACCAGATGACCGGGGGACAGGAGCGAAAGGCCAGGCCGTCACAGGGGGAGGGTTTGACCTCTAGCAGGTTAAGAGAGGCCCCTGCGAACGTGGGGAGGGCAGGATGATCCTGCAAAAGTCAGACTCAGGGGAGGGGTGTCGTCTGGTGCCTCAGAGGCACCGACCATGACGGCCGGGTGGGGGCCGGGTGGGGGCCGGGTGCTCTCGGAGGCTGGGACGTCACTGGCACCACTGTGCCCGTGTTACTGAGGGAGACCGAGACTCAGAGAGAAGGGGCTTGTCCCAGGTCAGAGCAGCGAGACACACAGCTGGGACTCCAGCCCAGGCTGCTGGCCCTGGAGTCTGTCCCCAGCTCCTCCCTCCAGGTCCCTCTCCCCACAACTCCCCTTTCCCAGGCCAGGGGCCCGGGCTCCTCCCAAAGCTCTCAGTCGGCCACCAAAGACAAAGGCGAGATCCTGGCCTGGGTTTTAATTCTCACTGACCCTCGGGGTCCAGCCAGGCCACGCCAGCAGCAGGAACCCTCTCAGAGGGGGTGGCGGTGGGGGTCGGAGCAGAGCATGGCCACGGCCCCCCACCCGGATCTGCCCACGATTCTAAGGGCTTTGACCTTGATGACTTGGGAGCTGCCAAGCTGGAAGATTCGGTCCTTTGGGAACGCCACCTCCTGCGGGGCGAGGAGCTTGGCCTTCTGGTCTCCGCTGCTCCACAGCAGGGCTCCGTCCATACTGGCCTGGGGCCGCGCCGGCACCAGCGTGTCTACCTGCGAAGCCTCCGCTGGCCGGGGCGGCATTGGGCAGTGGTGAGTGCGGAACAGAGGTGGGCTTGGGTCTGGGTTGCGAGAGGCAGGAGTGAGGGTGGGGTCACTGGTAATCAGGGTCAGGCCTGTGCCCAAGTTTGGGGGTCTGGGGGAGGCCTTCGCGGTGCTGTGGTTGAGATTAGAGGGAGGGTCAGGCAGACTGCAGGGAGCCGAGCTGGGGAGCACGGGCGCGGGCGCGGCAGGGGCTGTGGTTGGGTGGGCGTGCGTCTGCTGCGCTGGCCCCAGAGGCTCACCTCTCTGGCGCTTCAGGAGCTGGTAGAGTTGACCCAGCCCTTCCACGCTGGAGCCCTGGGTGGCCCTGTCCGGGTCTTGGCACAGGACGCCCAGCATCGCCACCAGCTGCCCGACGCGTTTGAAGTCCTCCTTTGGCTGTGGGGAGAGTACCGGGAAACCACTGAGGGCAGATGCCACCCGTGGAGCCCCCACCTGCCACACCGTCACCCCCGCATGGCCAGTGTCAGAGTGGACGCCCTCCATTTGTGTGGCAGGGCTGGGACAGGTCTGGGCAGCGTGTAAGGGGTGGCCGAAAAAACTCAGAAATCAGGTACATCACATGTTCGTGTAATAGTTGCAAAAATCAGAATGAGTGGAAAATCCCCACGATGAAATAAGTTTCAACACTGTAAATAGAGCCAGCACAGGGGACTCGACATTCCCGGGACCTGGCCCCACGGGCCTCACCCTGGGGCCAGGCCCGGGCCTCACACGACGTCACCTTTAACGGCCGGCAGCCCGCCCCTGGGCCACAGTGTGCCAAGTTAATTGTTTAAGACACCACATTAAAACATCACTGTCTCCATGGCACAGTGTTTTGGTGCCCCCATCAATGTCACGCCCGAGGCGAATGCCTCACCCTGGTCCCACTTCTGGGCTGTGGAAATTGATTTTCAGTAAATTAAAGCCACTTTGAACCCCTCTTGAGGGTCCTTCCCGTCCCGGAAGCCTGGGGTAGTCTGTGCGGTGAGCTCGCCCACAGCACCACCTTGCTCCCCAACCACACCCCAGGCTCGCCTGCCTCTCCTCCTTCCTGAGGAAGGCACGCCCGCCAGGCAGTGGCGGTGGGGGAACTAATTTCCTTATCTCCCCCTGAGGCTCCCTAAGGAATTCGTGCTGATTCTGGCGGACAGATGGACTACAGCTCACTCCCTGAACAGGGCTGATGTGGATTTGACCCGGGGACGACAGGGCAGGTGCAGGAGGGTAAGCTGGGTCCCCCGAGTGGCAGGGGGCTGTGGTGGGTGGAGGGCGGCGGCTGGGTGGTGGGCCTCCCACGCAGTAACTGCCACCCTGCCTGGGGTAGGGCCGCACACCTTCCCAGCCCTTCCCGGCCCCCCACCATCTGAGTCCCACTGCACCCCTCTGAGGAGGATGCGCTTCCTCCCACTTTGTGGACAAGAAACAGAGGCATGGCGTGGGGTTACAGGTGCATGGACAAGAGCCCAGCCTCCTGGGTCAAGGGTCAGCGCACCTGGGGTCAGAGCCCAGCTGGGGGGACTTGAGAGGTCCTTCACTCCCGCCCCAGCCTGTTCCCTCCTGTGTGAAAAGGGGCCCTCCTGACCACCGCAGGGCACTTGGGGACCCACCCCGTGTGGAAGCAGGGGCACAGGGGGCCTTGAACCTTAGCACCCTGGCGGGCACCCTGGCAGAAGGGGGCAGTTGGCTGGGACAGCAGACGGGTGTGGGGTGTGGCCCGCGCCACTGGGTACTCACGTCCAGGTAATGGTTGAGGCTCAGGAATTTGAGGAGGCCGACACAGCTCTTCACAGCCCGCTGCCGCTCGTGCGCTTTATCCGACGCCAGCCAGGAGAACAGGTGCTGCGGTCGGGCAGGCAGAGAGGGGTGCTGCGGCCCCGTCCCGCCCCAGGCCCCGCCCCAGACCCAGGCCCCGCCCTGCCCCAGGCCCCGCCCCACTCACCCACCGCCTCGTCTCCTCTGGGACACCCTCCTGTGTCTGTCCCCAGTTCAGACCTACCTGTGCCCGGCCCTGCGCCGCCCCTCCCCCACTCACCGACAGCAGGAAGTGCAGCTCGTCCGCCGTGGGGTTCTCCGTGAGGAAGGTCTGCAGCAACTGGTCCAGGGCCTCTAACGTCTTGTCGTAGAGGGTCTGTGTGGGGACAATGCACGGGTAAGGTGGCCGCCAAACCGCGGGGGTGGACGGAGGGTGGAGGCCGCTGCAGGGCTGAGTGCTTCTGGCCTCCGGGCGCGAAGGGTGTCCACTTCCTGCAGACTGCCCAGGCCAGGCTGCCCACCGGAGAGCGTGCCCAGGAAGGGGCCCTCACAGTCCCACTTTGGCAGCTGGGGAGGCGGGGCAGGAGGGTGGTCTGGGCCCGCCCACTGGGGAGGTAAGCCCGCCTCCAGCAGGGCTGGCTCCCGAGGCGCGCAGCCTGCACGGGCCCTGGGCTCGGGGGGCCTGTGCTGCCCCGCCTACTGCCCGCAGCACCCCAACCCTCACAGATTCACACAGGGGTCCCACACTCTCGTTCTGCGGTGGTCCCGGCAAGTCAAGCAGCTGGTGCCCCCACACGAGGCCTCCTAGCTCTCCTGCTCGGCTGGCCAGGGAGGCTCGGGGAAGGAGGGGGCCCCAGAAATGGCCCAGCCCACTCTCTATTGGAGCCCATCGGAGCAAAGCGCCTGGGTGCTGGCCATCAGCTTCCGGGTGCCTGGGGGCTCCCTGGAGCTCGCCACGCTGCTGCTGGAGAGGCCGACGCAGGGCCCGGCAGGTGGCCGGCGCTCACTGACACCAGCTCCCTTCCGAGGCGTGCGCGGCGGCGGAGCTGGAGGCCCTGCCTGAGGGCCTTCCCCGTGGGGGGCCACGGGCGCCGCACCTGGATGTTGGGCGGCTCCAGGAAGAGGCAGGTGTGTCTCTCCAGGATGTCCAGCAGCGGCAGCGCCAGCACGCTGTGGAGGCAGATGGACAGGAGTTTCGATTTCTTCTCCAGGTCCAGGGGCGGCCGCAGCTTACTGTGGGGGGGACAGCGGGTGGTGAGGGGGGGGTGCGGGAGCCGGGTTTGGGAAGAGACACCCGCCCGCCCAGCCAGCAGCAGGCGGCCGGGAGCACAGCCCCTCCTGGGGCTGAGGCGCTCCCTCCCCTCTCGCCTTTCCCCGCCACCTCTGCCGCCTCAGCCTGGCCCCTGCGTGTCCTGGGGTGGGCCTCCCGTGCGGGTGGCTTCCGGAGGCATGTGTGAGGCTCTGGAGAGGCTCTGGAGAGGCTCTGAGTCCCGGCACCTTGTGCGGGGCAGTCTGGCAGCTCCCCAGCTCGGGCCACTCGGCAGGACTTGAACCTGGTCTAACCACTCTGGGGAGGGCCTGCCCGCATCCACTGCCCCCTGCTGAGGGCAGTGCCCGGCCCGAGGGGTGCTTGGCAGCAGCCCGCCATGTCCCTCTGCGGTTAGAGAGCGTGTGGTCTGAATTCCCCAGGCCTCCGCTTCCCAGTCAGACTCACGGGTCCTGGCCAGGGTAGGGAGGCTGGGCTCCCCTCATCCCACCCATAGGTGGAGGGCTGCGCTGGTGTCCCCGAGCTTCCCTCCCTTCCCTGGGCCGCTGGCCACCGTCTAGGCTCAGTGTCCCTTTGTATCTCCTCCCCTGACTGCCGAGTCTGCTCCAGACCGTGTCCCGGGCTGGGAGCTTGCCCTGACTGCTCCGGCCTTCGGTGTCCAGGGGAGTCTGCTCACTCTGGAAACCCAATGCTCGGGCCTCTGTGAGCTGCCCACCCCCGGCCGCCATGGCCACCAGGGCCCTTCGCAGCCTCCCCCTGCCTGCTGCCACGCTGGCATCACGCCCAACCTGGCAGGCTGCTGTCTGATGCTGAGGAAGGCCCTGCGCGGGGCTGGGGGCCTACCAGAGGCTGGAGATGACGTGGATGGCCTGCTGGCGGGCCGGCGTGTACAGCGCGTCCTTGGGTTCCTTCTGCAGCAGGACCTGCGAGGGCGAGGGGGCAGGCTGTCTCTCTAGCCGGGGCTGACCCCACTCCCAACACCAAGTGCGACCTCTGCCCCCTCAGCGCCTGGCACCCCTGCGCCCCACAGGGTCACGCTCCAGGTCCTCTCCCGCCGGGTGGCCTGGCCCCCACTTAGGGCACAAGAGCACGGACTTGAGACTCTGTCTCAATGCTGGTTAGCCCTGCACCAGTGGCTAGGCCTTGGGCGAGCCTTCAAACCGCTGCAGCTCTGCTTCTTCACGGACAGCACGGCCTTGTCGCGCGTGTGCCGTGCGTGGAGAAAGGCACGCACAGCAGGTCTGAGTCACAGCGGAAGCTCAGCAAATGGGAGCCGCTGAATTGTTACTTTTGTAACCAGCCGCTGAATTGTTACTTTTGTAACCATCCGCTGAATTATTACTTTTGTAACCATCCGCTGAATTGTTACTTTTGTAACCATCCGCCACCCCTGTGTCTCCTCCTCGCCGGGGGCTCTGTGAGGCCGCCGTCTCTGCTGGGGGCTGCTGGTCTCTGGGCCAATAGCAGCAGAGTGGATGGCTTCTGCTGCCCTGGGCCTCAGCGACGTCCCCTGTTGGGGGAATGCACCTGGCCGGCTCGGGGTCCGTGGGAGACCCAAGTGAGGTGGGAGACACCGGTGGGCTTCCCGGTGGGAAAGCCCGAGAGGGGCTCGTACCTGCTGCAGAAACCCGGCTGCCCCACCTCCTGTGAGGCGCTGGTCAGAGGGAGGGGCCCCCCGCCGCCCGCCCCGACTGGTGCTCACCATCAGGCATTCTAAGAGCTCCGACAGCTGGGAGAACTGGTAGCTGCGGGCGCCGCTGGTGCGGCTGACGGCCTCCACCAGCATGAGGACGGCGGTGAGGAAGCTCTGCTTCAGGGTCTCGTTCTGGCGTGTGCGGTCGGCCGGGAAGCAGGGGGCGGGGAGGGCGGGAGAGAGCGGGAGCCTCAGTCACACGTGGCGAGCCCTGCTGAGGGGGAGGGGGGGGGCCGGGCGCTGGACGTACCCAGGAGCTGTAGCGGAAGAAGAAGATCATCCGTGACAAGATGTTGTCCACCCACGGGAGGATGTGGGCCTTGGCCTTGACCGCCATCTGACCGTAGGCCAGGAGGATGGTGCTGCTGGCCCACTTCCACCGCAGGTCCTCCGAGGCCTGGCCCTGGGCGGGCAGATGCGGAGCGTCAGGGCCCTGACGGACCCTGCCCTGGGGGACCAGTGACGGGAGGTGCCCCAGGCCCTAGCAGGGGGCTGGAGGCGGGGAGCTCTGAGGGCTGACGGGCCTCAGCTCACTTCGGCAGAAAATAAGGAAAAATGTTTCTGCCTGCGGGAGTTATCCGGGGCGCAGTGGCTGCCGTGGCCATCCGCGGGGGCATGAGGTTGACCTCTGGCCTTGTCTTGTGTGTCAGACAAGACTCAAGGTCAAAGAGCTGCTGACAAGCCCCAGCAGCCACCATGGCCACGCCAGGAGCTGTCACAGAGCACTCCCCAGCACGGCTCATCTCAGCTCTGACAGGTGGTGTGGGAGGAAGGGGAAACTGAGGCATGGGGGCCACCCTAAAGGCTGGCGCAGAGGTGGGGCCAAACGGGGGGCAGCACTTGTGGTCCAAAGCTTGCACAGGGGACCCCCTGGGAGGCTCGGGCCTTTCTGGAGGGCGGGGCCCCAACCCCCGCTCGGGCCCCAGCGACCCCAGAGCCAGCACCTTAGGGGAGAAGCTATGGAGGCTGCACTTGATGGGGTCGCTCTGGCCGAAGTGCTCCAGGACGGCCCACACGTCCTCCAGGTGGCGGGCTGCGGCCAGCCCCACCGTGACAGCCATGCCCTAAGGGGTGGGGGAGGAGGGCCACCGTGTGGGGTCCCAGGACCAGGCCTGGCCCCTCACTGAGGGCGTGGAAACTGAGCAACTGAGGCTCAGAAAGGGAGGGGCCTCGTCTCGGCTCACAGATGTACACCTCCCACCCCCCACACTCCGGCACACGCAACTCCGAGCCCACCCCGTCGGGTTCCTCTTATGGGGTCTGGAGGGTGGGGGCAGGCAGGAGGGAGGCATGACTCCCTGCAGGCCTGTGCCCCCTGTCCCCCAGCTCCGAGCAGACAGGAGCCAGAGGGCAGAATGACGGCCCAGCAGCTAGGTGTCTGACAAAAAGGGGACCTGAGCTGTGACGTGCCCAGTCCGGGATGGGTCGGGCCTCGGCAGGTGACCAGGATCAGGCTGAGCCTGTGGGCAGGGCTGGTCAGCCTGGGCGCAGGCTGAGGGCTGGCCCTCACCTCCCTCTGCTTGGGCCACCGGTGGGAGGTCTGCAGGAGGGTCTGCAGGTGCTTCCTGACCGTGGCGCCGCTGTGCTCAGCTTGAAGGATCAGCCCGTAGAAGACGAACAGGAAGGCCTGGGGGAGGGTCAGCTTCCTGTCCTGAGTCTGACCTGGCCACCTGGATGACCTGCAGCCGCCCTCTGAGGGACCACCCACTGCCGGCCGGTGGGGGACTTCAGGGGTGGACTTCGAGTCTGGCCCCCTCCCCCTCATCTCTCTTGGGCCCAGGCAGCAGGGCAGGGGCTGGGCCAGGGGAGGCAGAGTGTGGCCCACCTTCTCCGGGGGCTGGTCCTGGTGGGTCTGGTCAGGCTTGGTGAGCGCCCACAGCAGCTCTTTGGACCAGACGTCCGAATTCAGGAACGGGACCGACTGGGCCGCTATCTGTGAGCAGGTGGTGGCGGGCAGGGCTGGAGCTTCCCGGGAGGCCCCCTCCCTGCCCCCGCCACTCATCATGGGCCTGCTGGCCTCCTCCCCTCTTCCGGGATGGGCTTCACCAGGAGGACCCCAGCCCCTGGAATTGACTTTGTGGGCAGGTGTGTCATTACGGCTCCCACGTCCTTGAAACAGGACGGCTCGGAGCTTCTGGGTCTCCCGGGGTCAGTTTGGTCGTTTGTGGTTGTTCAGGGCGCTTGGCTGTTCCGTCTGCCCGGCCAGGGCCTGCCATCGCACTCCGCCTTCCCCGCTCTGTGAATGGGGCTGTGGGCGCCGCCCCGCCTCCGCTGGGCGGAGCGCCCTATGGGCGGGGTTCCCGTTCCCTGGGGTGGGCGGGGTGCAGCCTTTGCCTGGTCGCCTGGGGGGTAGCCCCCACCTCGGGGGTCAGTCACTCCCCCTCGTTTGTCTGTTTACAGACTCTCTTCCATCCTCTAGTTTATTTCAGAATATAGCACGCATTGCAATCAATCAATCAATCAATCAATGTTTTAATCCTCACCTGAGAATATGCTATTACCCGCAGTCCCTGAGTTCCCCGTGTGATTTCTCCTGTGACCCGTGGGTGCCTTGTAACTGTGCTACTTCCCCAATATTTGAAGTTTTTCCAGGACTATTTTTGCTATTGATCTTTAATTTATGTTCTGAGCTGAGCACGTATGCAGCTCGATTTTGGTCCTTGCGCATTTATCGAAACTTTACATGGGACCCTGCAGTGACTGGGCCTTGGTGAATGTGCTGTTTACCTTCGAGAGGAATGTCAGTTAAATCAATTTGGTTAATTAGGTCGTTCAAGTCATCTATAGCCTGAGTGATTTTCTGTCTTATTTGTCTATTAATTACTTGTATTGCTGCTGCTGATCTTATTTCTACTAGAGCACAGTTTAAACAGGACGGTTCTGCTGCCATGACCACGTGATAATGAACACGACCCTGAGCAAGCCCTTTATGTGGGGTTTCTCCTATAACCCTCACGACACACCTGAGCTAGGCACTTTCACCCCCACGGGACAGGTGAGGGAACCGAGCCACCGAGAGGCAGTGTAGCTCCGCCGGTCACCTGGCTGCAACTGGTTGAATTTGGACTTCAACCCAGGTGAGCGGGGGTCCCACGTCCCTCCTCCCAGCCACACAGGCCCTCGTGTGGGCCGGTGGTCAGAGATGGACCTGCAGGGACACCGCGCCTGGGCTCCCGCCTCTTCCCTCCGCTCCAACCTGCTCCCTCCTGCCTTGCGCAGAGATCCATCCGCCTCTGCGTCCTCTGGGGCCTCTCAGTTGTGGGCCCCGCCCCTAGGGGGGTGGGAAGGGCCTTATGTGCCCCGGGAACCATCCTCGGGCTACTCAGGGACCAACGTTCAAATCCCAAATCCCCTGGGGCTGTGGTCCAGTCCCCTCCCCTCCCCAAACCTGTTTGCTTATCTGTAAAGTGGGGCTCCCCGCACCCCCACGTGTTGGTGTGCTGCCCGCTCCCCTGTCCCTGCTGCCTTGGTTCGCTCCCTACCTTGTTCAGCTGCTCCTCCCAGCTCGCCTTGTCCGCCTGGCTGAGGGGTCCCTCTGTGGGAGAGAGCAGTCCCTGGAGGCTGGCCCGGCGGCCACAGCCAGGGCTGGACCTCACGCTCCATGTCCTGTGTCCCTTGGACCCTGGACGGAGTCGGGGTCCCTGCCTGCCTCAGCTCCAGGGTGGAAGTGAGCTCCCAGGATGAACTGTGGTTGAACCTGGGGTCCAGAGCCAGCCTGGAGTTGTGGCCCCTCGGGCTGTTCTGTGTGACCTCGGGAGGCCTTGGGAGGCTCACCAGTGGCCCTTGGGGTGTGCTGGGGTCCCCACAGGGGAGAAAGTAAGGCTGAGAGAGGCGGGCATGGTGAGATGGGAAGCCTAGCCTCAGAGGGAGGGGCTGCTTCAGGGTTGACCCTGGGGGTCTCAGAGGTCACCCCAGGCACAGGGGGATCTCTGCCCAGCCTGCCAATTCCAGGCAGGGCTGCAAAGCCAAGGAAGGCTGGAGCCTGACTTCTCCCAGACCATAGTTGCAACCCCCGAGCATGGCCTTTGAGGCCACACTGGGTCCTGCACTGTCCCCAACCTCTTGCTGACACTACCGATCAATTCCTCCCTAAAGTCCTGAGGCATATACACCATTCCCTCCTTAAACTCCTCCTCCTGCCCCCAGCTCAGCTTAGACTTGGCTGTCTCCTCCAGGAAGCCTTCCCTGATGGCCACCAGGGCGGCCCAGTGCCTCCCAGCTGAGCCCTGGTCTGCTCAGCGCAGGCCAGTGAACGGCGGAAGGAGTGCCCAGTGAGAGCTGGCATTTGCCTTCCTGTGAGCTCCTAACGGCAGGGAGCCCAGCATGGGCCGGGCCTCAGTCAGCATTTGCTGTCTGCACTAGCCGAGCCCTCATCCTAGCGAGACCCCGACTTCCAGTGGGAATGGGGCAGCCCGGCTGGGCAGGGCTGTCCTTCCCCAGGGGTCCCACCCAGCAGGGCCGGCGGGCTGTGGGGTGCTTGGTGGGCAGGGCTGCACTCTGCCTCCCCCCCAGCGCCCTCCCGATCTCTCTCCATGACCTGCCCCACCCCTGCCTCGCTGGCCTGGGAGCAGAGGGTGGCCTGGGGTGTGCCAGGACCCGAGAGCGGGACGTACGCTGAGAGGTCAAGACGCCCATCACGTAGAGGAGGCTGCGGTGGGGGAAGACACCCGTCAGGACCTCAGTCTCCAGGTGCCGGGCCACCTGCCGCCACGAGTGCCTGCAGACGGCCACCAGCAGGTTGCTGGCCGCGTCCTGGTAGGCCTCTTTCAGCTCCTGTGGGCGAGGGGCGCAGACGCAAGAGCGTAAGAGCGGGCGCCCCTACCGAGCGCTGTGGCGTCCCGCACAGGTCTCCGGCCTCTGCGACCAGTGGGGGTGGGGGGAAGCGGCCAAAGGAGTGGCCGGGGCCAGATGCCCTCCCCACTGCGCACCCCCACGTGGTCCCGCAGCTCCGGGGACCTGGTGTGCGGAGGGGCTGAGGAGGCCGGGTAGCCCCCAGGCGCCCGATCGACCCCTGACCCTGCAGACAGCCCTGGGGGAAGGCCTCAGACGTGGGAGCGAAAGCAACCCACGACCACAAACACGGTGAAGCCCGAAACAAGCGGCTCGGAGGAGACAGAGGCCAAACAGAGAGATGGAAACTTCCAGCAAAACCCTCTTTAATATCCTCTGAGAGATGAGAGAAGATATTGCCTCCGCGAACGCACGAACAGCGTGGCACGAGGGAGGAACATTCTGAGAAGCAGTGGAGATGTCTCTCGAGTTAAAGATGGGGAGGCGCGGATGGGAAACTCAATTAGAAGGTTTGGAAGATAAGGAGGAACTTCAGAGGGTAGAACAAAGGACGGAGAGATGGAGAAGGAGAGGAAGATAAGATTATTAGGAGCCTTCGAAAGCGCCTTATCTGAGCCCTGGTGTCCCTGGGGCCTGGAGCCCGCACACAAGACATTGTCCCCAGCGAGTTAGCGTCAGCCACTTTCCACGAAGCGAGGGCACGGGACCGCCAGGCTCGGTGGCTAAGGCAGCCTCAGAGCGAGGCCCGCCGCTGTGGAACGGCACAGCATGCCGGACAAAGAGAAGGTTCCAGAAGCCTGCCAACACGCAGAAAGGCAGGCCGAGGATAAAGGAGCGACGTTCAGAGCGGCTCTGGAGTCTCCACAGCCGCCCTGGGGGCAGGAAGACAATGGGGTGGCCATCGGTGACATGTGTGGCCCAGGTGAATAGCTCAGAGATTTCCTGCTTCCCACACACGTTATCAAGGAGCTCCGGGGCACGTGTCTGCTTCGGGAGGGAGGCAGCGGGACAGAGGGAGGCTTGGGGAGGAGGGGATGGCGTCCCGGACAGCGGTGGGCTCAGACGCTGAGACAGGCTCGGCTGGCCCGCTCCTGCCCTCCATGCGGAGGAGGGGACCCGCCAGACCAGCGCCAGGCCCCACAGGAGTGCCGGCCCCGACCCGGGTGGGTTCAGTCTCCTGCACGGCCCAGACCTGCCACAGGCTGCCCCAGGGGGCTCCCGTCCACCCTTGGTGGGGCTGCAGCCTGGCCCAGCCGGGTCACGCCGCCCCTCCCCCAGCTCTTAAATATTACTATGAGCCTGTCAATTATACATAGATGTCTTGCACTTTTAAAATGTGCCCGATTTATGTCACAATACTGAGTTAAGCCCCTTTTTTACAACTTAAAAAGAACTTAATTAAGAAAGAATATCGTAGAGTATGGACACCCTTGTTTTTCTGACAGGGGCAATGCACAGGCCTCTTCGTGGGGAGCGTGGAATTTGTCACACCCGCGTCCACCAGCTGGGCCGTGACCACGGGCAAGTCTCCTGAGCGTAGCCCCCCGGCCCCTCCATCCTTGTCGGGGGTTAAGCCACGCCCATTCCTGCCTCCTGGGGTGCCAGGGCTTGGACCCACGGTGGTGACCTGTCACCACTCCCCGACCACACTGGGCATGTGTTTATCGGCTGCTACAGCCGGTGGCTGCCCCGGGCTGGCGGTCTGAGTGGGAGCCATGGGCCCCCAGGCCTGGAGCCACCCCAGCTGAGACAGCTGGCCGCCTGGGGCAGCCCCTGGAGTGATGCCTGTGGGGGGTGCGGTTGGTGGGGGGGTCCAGGTCGGGACCTGTGCATCTCTGTCAGGTGGGACCCTGAAGGTGGGCGACCCAGGGCTGAGTGACAGCCTGGGGGGGGTGCGGTGAGACTCGCAGAGACTTCCAGAGGCTGGGGTGTGGGAAGCACCGGTGGCGACGGTAAGGGAGGGGGTGGGGTGGGTGGCCGGGAGCCCGCTGCAGGGCAGGGGCCTGTGGGGAGAGAGCGCTGAGCTGCTGCGGACATTGGGCTCCTCCGATTACAGGACCTGAGGCCAGACAACAGTGTGCGCCCCGGCCTCACCTGTCAGCTGGGAAATGGGTGCGTGGGGTCGTCCCTCGGGAGGGGCCGGTGGTGAGAAAGTGGGAAAACGGACGGGAGTCGCCTGCCCAGCCCGAGGCCGGCGGTCCCAGCATGCTTGGACCCTGGGGCCGCTGCCTGCACCCCGGGGGCTGCGGGGAGGGGGCCCACCGTGGACTTGGCCATGTTCTCCAGGGCCAGTTTGATGAAGGCCTTCTCCCAGCTCTCCTCCAGGGACTCGCTGACTCCGATGACGGTCTCCAGGATGTGGAACAGCCGCAGCTTGTGCCAGCTGGACACCTGTGGGCGGCAGAGCGGGCAGAGGCTTAGGGTCACGGTGGGGGTCGCCGTGAGAGCTTGTGGGGGCGGGGCCGGGGGCCGGGGTCAAGGTCCCAAGGGGATGCATTTGGTCATCTGGCCAGTAACCAGTTGGCACACACTTGCTACAGGCGTGTGTGGGCCATGGGTTAGGTTTTGCAGAGACCGGTGAATACAAGTTTGTCTCTGTCCTCAGGAACTGCTATGGGGTTTCAAAAGCATTCCCTCTCTAAAGCCAGTTTATTTAGGCAGTCCTGTGTTTACTCACTCACTGGAACTCACACACGCCTTCCCCAGCAATCATCCACCGAAGGTCCATCCCACCAATGATCCAGATCCGTCCATCCATGCACCCACTCGCCCACCCACCCACCATCCACCCATCCATCCATCTATCCACACACCCACCCACCCACCACCCATCTACACACCCACCTATCCAACCATCCATCTATCTACCCACCCATCCATCCATCCATCCATCTGTCCACACACCATCCATCCACCCACCCACCCACCCACTTACCACCCATCCACACACCCACCCACCCATCTCGGCCACTTAATGGCTCTGTGACTTGAGGCAAATCGCTCTCCTTCCCTGAGCCCCAGTTTCCTCATCTATGGGGGCCTAACATCTGCACCACGAGACTGTCCTCAGGTCCGTCAGCACGTATCGGCCCCTGCCCACCCCCGCTCAGCCCTGGGACATTCAGACTGACTCGCCCCAAATCACGTAGCTGCTGCGTGGAGGAGCCAGCCCCCCGCCCCCCGCCCCCCGAGAGTGGCCCGCGCGGCCCCCACCTCGGGGTTGTCTGCGAAGTAGTCGTGGATGGTTTCCAGCACCAGGCTGGGCGCCTCGTGGGCCATGTTCTTGAGCTTCTTGACAGTGGAGCTCAGTTGGGCGGAGTCTGAGCCACTCAGGTCTCGGAGCATCTTGAAGCAGATCGCTAAAGCGCAGGCGAGGACGTGTGAGGTGGGCGGGCCTCGTGGGCCGGGCGTGGGGAGAGGGGTCTGAAGGGGAGCGCTGGGTGCTGGGCGAGTACCGGACTCCTGGCTGTCCGGTCCTCTGGGGTTCAAGGTCCAAGCGGCATGAATGCGCCTATATTCCCATCCGTGCATCCATCTGGCTGGCTTCTCATCCGTTTGTCCATTCATCTGTCATCCACCTACCCGCCGATCCATTGTCCACCCACCTCTACATTCACAGGTTTGTTTGTCCATCAGTCCATCTGTTCCTCCACTCATCTGTCCATCCTCACACTCATCCACCAGCCCAACCGTTAATCCATATATCCATTCGTCCACTCATGGATCCGTCCACCCATGGATTTGTCTGTCTACCATCCATCCACCTATCCATCCATCCACCTGTCTTCCCATCCATAGACCCATCATGCATCCTACTCTCCACCTACTCGTCCCTCCGTCCAGCCAGGCAGCACTCACTGCTGCTCACCCTGGGCGGTCGGAGGGCTGGGCTGGGGGTCTCAGAGAGGAGCAGGGCCCGGCCATGTACTGAAGGGGCCTCCAGCCCTGGGGGCCCCGCCCAGCACCGGTGGACTCCAGTTCTGTGGGGTGGCCGCACGAGCAGCTCTGGGTACTCGGAGGGTGGGGACAGTAAGTCCCGACTGAGAGGGAGGGGCGGCCAGGACCGGGTCGCAGGGGGCGGTGGAGGCCCAGGCCGGCGTCACCTGTGCCACAGGCCTTCTCCAGGAAAGCCCTGTGCTCCTGCGGCGCCAGGGCGGCCTGGCTGCTCTGCGACTTGCACAGGAGGATGGTGGTGGGGTGCGCCGCTCTGTCCCTGCGGGCGGAGCTCTGCGGTGCCTTCCTGCACGGCAGGTCCCCCGAGGATTCCGAGATGTGGGAGGAGATTCTGAAATGCAAAGGCAGTCCTGGGTGCCCGCGCCTGGGCGCAAGGGGCACTGAGAGCGCCCCGGTTGGGTCAGGCTGGGTCCCATCCTCTCGGGTGTCCGCCCTTCCGTTCAGTGGGCTGACAGCCTGGGGTGGGGGTGCGAATCTTGCCACTTCAGAGGCACCGTTGAGTTGGATGGGCCGGACGTGGTGGGTGGGCTGGAGGGGTCAGTGTAGGGCATCCAGCCTCCAGCTCTCACCCGGACTTGTGGGAGGACCCAGGCTTCTCAGGACCACATGAGACGTCCCGGCCGCCGCCTGGGCCTGCCAGGGGCGGGGGCAGAGGCCAGAGCGCGCCCGGAGCAGGTGGGGGCCGCAGCACGTTAGAAGGAGCGCGTCTCGGTATCTCACCCTGCACGTGCTCCACCACGTAAGATGTGTCAGGTCACGCCACTCAAAATCCTCCCGTGGTTCCCCATAAAAAAGCTACGGGAACTAAAAAGTGAGTTCGTTGAAGCTGCAAGTATAACGTCAGCCCTGTTTCTCTAAGCTAGCAATAAGCAATTGGGGACTGAAATCCAGAAGGTGCCGTATGTGGCAGCACTAAAGATGAAGAGATATACAGGTACGAACCTAACAAGTAATTGCAAGACCTCTCCACTGTAAAGTACAAAATAACGATGGAAGAAACCGAGACAGCTTTCACGAGAGGAGACGTACCGTGGCCATGAGCTGGAAGACTCGATATTGTTAAGATATCACTTTTCTCTAAATTTATCTGAATATTTATTATAATTCCAATTAAAACCCCAGCAGGATTTTGTGTGTGTGTGTGTGTGTGGTAATCAACAAGTTGTTTTTAAAATTTACATGGAAAGGTAACAAATGACTTCAAGCTTTGTGGCAAGGCTATGGTAGGTGAGACCACCCAGCGTGATGGAAGCATAGAAGCATAAACAAATGGGACAGAGTCCAGAAAGAGACCCGCACGTACGAGGCCGAGCGACTTTTGATAAAAGTGCAGAAGCAATTCAATTAGGGAGGGACAAAAAAGTGGGCAATCATTGGGTATGCACACCCAAAATCTCCCGATTTTGCCTCAAGCTAGGTACAAAAATTAACTCAAAAATAAATTGTAGACCTAAAAGTAAAACCTAAAGTTGTAACACTTCTAGAAGAAAATACAGGAGGGAATCTTCGTGGTCTCGGATGAGACAAAGATTTCTCAGATGGACACCGAGAAAGTGTCCATAAAGGAAAGAAGTCATCACACTGGGTTTCATCGGCATGGAGAGTTTCTGCTTTTGGAAAGCCATCTGTAACAGAGAAGAGAGGCTGTGGACTTGGGGGGCGTCTCTGTGGACCCACGTCCGATGAAGGCCTCCACCCAGAATGCAGAGAGAACGCAAACTCACCCAGAACCTGTCAACATCGGGTGAAAGACTGAACACCACCCCCACCCGCCCCGGAGAGAACAAAATGGCGAATAAACAGCAAAATGCTGGGCGCCCTTCCCCAAGAGGGAGACAAAGGAAAGGCATGGGGGGGAGGGCACGGCGCCCGGTGACCAGAACCGCGTCAGGCAGGGGAACGGGGGACAGCAACTGCAGCGGTGGGCGTAGGGTCGCTGGGCGCCTGCTGCCCTGCGGGGGGAAGCCACGCGGTGCGGCCAGTAGGGGGCGCAGCTCGGTGCGTCCGAGGGAGCTGGACGTGCGTTCACCACCCCCCGCGGCTCTTTCACACCTAGGCGCTCACTCCAGTGCAACGGCAGCTGAAGTTCACACTACCCTCTGCACACACTCGTTTAGAACGGTGCTATCTGCAATGGCCCCGTGTGGGAGACGCCCACGTGTTCTTCAAGTGGCGAGGGCACAAACCTCGTTCAATCCGTGGATTCTGCTCAGCGGTAACAGGGACCGAATGGCGGAGACAGGCCGCCGCGCCGTGATTCCTCAGCGCGTCACTAGGGGGCAGAAACCTCCCCCGCGAAGCTCCGCAGCGCCCGGGGCAGGCTCGGACCCCCGCCGCATTCGTTTGGGCGGTGCTCGCTCAGTGCCTGCGCCTGCCGGCACCGCCCAGGGGACGGAACTCTCGGAAACCCCGTCCTCGCAGCGCTGCCATTCTTGGGTGGGAGACGACGGACGGACAAGGAGCTGCGCACCGTGTCAGCCGGGGACAGGGACGTGGGGGAGTCGAGGGGGACGCGATGGACCAGCTGTGGGGGTCGGACTTTAAGAAGCCTGGTTCAGGGAGGGTGGCTGGGGACAAGCGCGGGGTGTGGCTGGCTGACCGAAGAAATGAATGAAGGCCTTCTGGGAATAGCGTAGCTCCCCCAGCCTCCCTCTCGTCACCTGGCCTCTACCTCGCTGTCGCCTCCACCGCACCCAGTGGGGGTGGCCTCACACCAGCCCCACGCCCTGCCGGGACACAGGCCCAGTGAGCTGTCCCGGGACCCACGGGCTCTGCGGGACGGTGCTGGTGCAGAGCCGGGCCCTGACCCCGAGGCCCACATCCTGGAGAGCCGGACCTTCCACAGGAGGCCTGGCTGGCGCCAACTCGGTGCCCTGCAGGAGCCTCTGCCCGGGCCGCGCCGGCCACAGGCACCAGCGCCACCTGCTGTCTCGCCCCAAATCCGCACCCCTGCCCTACCTCCACCAAGATGGAATGTGGTTTTAATACAAAGACACAACCAGAATACAACCAGCTGCAGACGTGGTGAGGAGGAGACAAGGGCACAGCCGTCAGAACGAGGGAATCCGCAGGTCGAGGCTGCTCCCCAAACAGCGCACAGGGAGGGGCTCGCAGGCCCCACTGGCTCTGAGGCCGAGTCTGGGGGGCTGGGCATCCCTGCGCCCCAGGAAGGGTGCCCTCCAGCTTGGGGCTGAGGAGGCCGAGGAAGGTGGAGCTGCCCCCCGGGGCTGCCCAGGACCCTCAGGACACTTTCCTCCCTCCCAGACGCCCTCCCCAGCTGCTCCTGGCTGCCAGGCCCCTCCCTCCCCGGGGCCTGGGGATCTGCCCTGGGGCCCCACAGGGAGGCTCTCCCCCCAGAGAGGGAGAGGCCAGGGCCCTTGTGGGAAGCGGGGCATCGGGGTCCCCTCCAGGGCTCCCACAGGCCCTGGCCTGGCGCTGGCTGACCTGGGGTTCTGGGACAGAGCCGATGACATGCTGTCAGCTGTGGAGTGGCTGCCTGCCTTTTCCCAACGCCTCCGGTCCATGTTCGGGTGCGGTCAGGAGAACCCGCAGGCCCTGTCCTTGTGCCCGGCAGGGTAGCCCTCTCTCTGGGCCTCCCCTGCCCAGCCCTGCCAGCCCTGACCTCACCCTGAGGTCACAATGGTGCCAGCGTCCAGGGCAGCTTTCCAGGGACACGGTGGTGAAACTGGACACGGTGGTCTGGGCACAGCCCGTGTGCACGTGCCCATGCTTGTGTCCCCAGTGCGGCCTCGGACCTGACTTTCCGTCTCTGGCTCACAGCTGGGCCCTGAGACCCCGGGGGCCGGCCCCCACAGACACCGGGCTGCAGCCCCGGGAGACCCTGAGACAGAGGGCCCAGCGGCCGGAGAAACCCTGGGCCAGCCAACGTGCGTCGTAGGCAGCACGTTGGGGACCATCGGTCCCACAGCAGTGGGTGACCAACCGCCACGAGTTCCGTGCCGGGCAGCGGTGGAGTCGGGATTCCGTGTGGGCCGATGCGGCACTGCAGAGCAGAGCTGGGTCCAGGAGGCAGACCGGGGACCCCCGCGTGGGCCCTTGTCACCGTACTTGGCTGTTGGAGGCCCTCGGGTGGGGCGAAGAGGGAGGGGGCCGCAGGAACCCTGGGAACATCGGTGACGGGCCTGCTCATGCCCCAGCCCCACAGGCGCCCCCCTCTGCCCAGCCAGCCCCTGTGCTGGAGGGGCCCTGGCCACTGTGCTGCCCCTGGACTTGGGAGACGGCCGGTGCCCAGGGTGGGGCCCGTGGTGGGAGAGTCTCAGACACAACGACAGGCACCGTCCACCCCCCACGGAGGCTTTAGGGCTGGTCCCCAGGCTCCAACCCCGGCTCCGCTGCTGCTGGCCGGATGGCCCGTCCAGGGCCCTGGCCCCTTTGTAGATGGGCCAGCAATGCCCACCTCCCCTGGTGCGTGGAGACGTTCATGCTTTTCCGTGAGTGGTGCTCGGCCCTGCGCGGCTGCCAGGTTCTCTGGGCAGTGGCCCCCGCGTTGCGGCGGAAGGCCCCGGCACTGCTTCTAGGCTGGTGCTCGGGGTCCGGCTTGGTGGCGGGGGGCTGAGGCTGGGGGGCGAGGGGAGAGTCAGGAGGGGGCGTGTTTATGGAGGCCCCTCCAGGCCCCCGGCGCTGTCCTGGGAATGTTAACGGAACCTTCCACCCAACACCAGCCCAGCAGGTGGGGGCAGTGATTTTCCCCGAGGCCCAGGGAGGGCGTCCTTCCCGGAGGCTGCGCTGGAATGGAGGGGTCAGCACCTAACTGGGCTCCCCTGGACACCCGCCTGCCCCACCCGCCCACACCCTGGGGGCACCGAGCGAGCAGTCCACTGGTCCTGCCCCGAAGGAGGGTCCCTGGCAGGCATTCTGTCCAGGGCCTGTGGATGGGTGGGGCCGCCTGGTGAATGTCCTGGACAGTCCTTAGGTCTTCAGGAATCTGGGGGCTGGCAGTGAAATGAGACCGGTTGACCCTGTCTCCCCGCCCCTCCATTTCCTCCCTCTGGGACCTGGCCACAGGCTCCAGCCCTTCCTGGCTCTGGGACTCACCCCGCTTTCCCGGGCCCCCTGTGCAGGGGCAGTGAGAGCACCCCCTGATGGGCCCCTGGGGTCGGTCAGGGTCCTGCCAGCCCACCCAGGCCCCCCGGCTGGGCCCATGAACCTCGAGTCCCTGGCGCTGCTACAGGGGCCTTGGCTCATTGCCCTGGCTCCACCGGTGCACCTCTCCCCACCCCCAGCCCTGGGGGTCCCCCTATTGGCCCTCAGCTCATAGCCAGTTTCCCCCCACTGGACCCCGCACCCCACGCAGTGGAGACCCGGAGTTCCCTCCCTGCTGGGCTCCAGCCCATAGCGTGTGCCCACGAAGTGCCTGCTGGTGGAAGACGCAGACAAGCCCCTGGATAGAGGCTGCCCAAGAAGGGGTTCCCGCCTCATGGGCCTGGGACCGCGGGGCGGGGACCCAGAGTCAGCGGCAGCCTCCTGGGCCCCGAGCAGGCGCCCTGCCCAGGACACCCGGTCTTCCAGAGCTCCCCCCCCTTCACGCCCCTCTGCTAATCTTTCACAGAAGGAAGAGGGAAAGGAGGCAAAGTAAAGAGGTTTTCTCCTCCACTTTCCGAAATGAGATTTTAAAAATAACTGCAAGGCAGCGGCAGGAGGGATTACCTGGGAAGGGTGGGCTGCGCAGAAGGAGTCTGGCCGGGCCTCCGGCCCCTCCTCCTCCTTGGCGCCCCGCCCCCCCAGGCTGTGCCCTCCCTGCTCTTTCTGCCGGGCCCCTGTCTGCCCCTCAGGATGACCGGAAAGGGGAGCCGTGCAGTGCGGGGGGTGGGGTGCTGCTGAGCGTGGAGGTGACCGTTGTTGCAGAGGAGGAAGGCGCACACGGCCCTGACTGCGCTCCCGGTTAGTGCCCGCGCTGCTCCTCCCGGCTCCCTGCTCGCGCCGAGTCACATGGCCTCCTGGGCGGCTCCTGGTCCTGAGGACCCTGTGCTGTTTCTACCTCCGGGTCTTTGCACACGCGGCCCCCCAGACCCCCTTCACATGACGTGCCGCCGTCACCCTCAGCTGCAATGTCATTCTCCCACCAGGCTGTCCGTGGCCACCGAGCGGTACTGAGGGGCCCTCCACCTGTCACTGTCTCAGCCCGAACTCTTTCCCGATCACAATTGGTGTTTTTTTTTCTTAGGCTTCATTTTTTTTAATCGTTCTATTACAGTTGTCGCAAATTATCCCCCTTGGCCCTCCTCCGCCCGGCCCACCCCCGCTCCCCCAGTCCATCCCCACCCTGCTGCCCATGTCCCTGGGTCATTCATACGTGTTCTTTGACTGGTCCCTTCCCCTTCTTTCCACCATCATCCCCTCCCCTCCCCCGGTCACTGGCAGTCCGTTCCTTGCGTCCATGCCTGTGCTTGTTTTGGTCATTAGATTCCTCTTATAGGTGAGATCATACCGGATTTGTCTTTCCCTGACTGGCTCACTTCACTTAGCATAATGATCTCCAGTTCCAACTGTGTTGTCACAAAAGGTAGGAGTTCCTTCTTTCTTCCTGCTGCGTAGTATTCCATTGTGTAAATGTACCATAGTTTTTTAAAAACTGAAGTATGCTAATTTAGATAGGTTTCTTTTTTAAAAAGGATTTTATTTATTTTTAGAGAGAGAGGAAGGGAGGGAGAAAGAGAGGGAGAGAAACATTAATGTGTGGTTGCCTCTTGTGCGCCCCCTACTGGGGACCTGGCCCACAACCAGGCATGCGCCCTGACTGGGAATCAAACCAGTGACCCTTCGGTTCAGAGGCTGGCATTCAGTCCACTGAGCCACAGCAGCCAGGGCCGCACCACAGTTTTTTGATCCACTCATTACTGCTGGGCCCTTGGGCTGTCTCCAGCTCTTGGCTATTGCAAACAGCGCTGCTGTGAACACAGGGGCGCAGGTTGTTCTGAGCCGGTGATCTGGGATTCTTAGCAGTTGGTGTTTCTTTCATTGATTGGTCAGCTTGTCTTTTGCCTTCCAGCCAGACTGTAAGCTCCCTGTGGTGGGGACCGGGGAGCAGACGATACTGGCCCCCACCCACATCCCACGGGCACTCACTGTTCCTATAGTTCAACGACAGCCCTGCTTCTCTTTGTCTCGGGGGCTCCCTGGCCACTGGCCAAAGGTGCCAGAGAAACAGCTCTCCTGGGAGCAGCGCTGAACCCATGACTGGTGGGTGGGTGACTGGCGACAGGAACGCCCAGTGGTTCCGAGCCCTGGGGGCTCCCAGGTGACCGCTTGCCTGATGACACCCTTCATCGGCCTCCTCCTGTCCCCCTGCGGATGCCTCCCAGTGGCCTCTTGTCCTCACACCACTGCCCCAGAGATACCTATGTTCCGATCCCCGGAACCTGTCATTGTTAGCTCATAGGGCAAGAAAGGGCGTGGTGGCCGTGATTACGTCAAGGGCCTTCAGATGGGGTGATCTTCCCGGGTCATCTGGGTGGGCCCTACATGTCATCACAGGTGTCCTTGTGAGAGGGAGCTTCGATACCTGCAGAAGAGGAAGAGGTCGTGTGACCCCAGGGGCAGAGACTGGGGTGCTGTGGCTACAAGCCAAGGGATGCCGGCAGTCGCCAGCTACTGGGAGAGGCAGGAACGGGCCCTCTCCTAGAGCCTTTGGAGGGAGCACGGCCCTGCTCACACCCTGATTTCAGCCCAGTGACACTGTTTTCAGCTACTCAGTGTGTGGTGACCTGTGGCAGCAGCCTTGGGAAATGAACGGAATGGGTTTTGCAAAGCCCAAACTAAGCTCCCTGGGCCTGTCTAATTACTGGGGCAAGCTGGAAGTTCTCCCTCCAAATGCAGGGCACCTGGCTGCCCAGGTTCGGACTATACTTTCCAGCCTCCCTTGCAGCTAAGGGTGACCATGTGACTAGATTCTCACACCCCATTTGAGATGTGAATTGCTCCATTTCCCCTGGTGTGTTAATCCTCTAACCCAACCAATAAACAGTTACCTTTCCCAGCCTCAGTTTCCTTGTCTGTACAACAGGGCTGGAACCAGCTTACCTGAGATTAAATGAGAAAAGGGGTGGTATAATGTGACAAAACAGATGTTGGACCTGGTCATAAAGGAACGCCCACACCCCAGGCCTGGCTCCCTGGCCCGCTGGGACACTGGCAGTCTCACAGGGGTTGTGGGGTCTGGCCTGGAGCCCTCTCAGCTGTCCTCTGGAAGCCCTCGAAGTGTGTGGTAGGTTCACTCACATGAAATGACGGAGGTGTTTCACCTCCAGTGACCAGCATTCCCCTGCACCGCTGGGGCAGGCAGGAGGGGGCCCCCACAGCTCCCTCCCCTGTGCCCCTTCCCGGGCAGGAAGCAAGGCCCCTCTAGGACATCAGGGGGTACTTCTGGGGGAGAGGGGTTTCTGCCCCCAACCAGGGGTCTGGCCCAGGCAGGTTCAGGCCTGCCTTCACTGGGCTCCTAGGGAAGCAGAGAGATGGAGCAGGCTCCTCGCCATGGCAACCGTGCCTCCCCACCCACCCACTCACAGCGCTTTCCCAGGCCCCGCCCCCCATCATTCAAGGCCAGCCCTGATTGACCCCTGTCCACTGTGGAGATGCTGAGAGGGGGCTGCCGAACCCTGGAGTGCCCGTGGGGTGGGGAGGCTTCGGTCTGGAGGGATGGTCAGCCTCTGTCCGGTCGTGGCCTCTACGTCACATGAGCACAGGACAGGGACTGTGGACACCAGGGCGACCTGAGTGAAGAGGGAAGGGGGCATGGGGGTCCATGAACTGCGGGGGCTGGTGCAGGTGGGGGCAGTGTCTGAGTGGCAGGTGAGCTGCAGGGCTGTGGGGGAGAGCCCTCTGCCCCTACTTACCTCCCCCACCCTCTCTCCTGCTAGCCCAGTCCCCTGCCAGGTGGGGCCCCTTTAAATACAAGGTTCCTTCCTCCCCAGGAGGCCCCTCCCCCAGTCTCCTGGGCAGCCAGGTAAACAAGCCGGACCCCCAGCCTGCTGACATGGCCTCCCCCTCTTCAGGGGACCCCAGCAAAGCAAGTCTGCCGCCCCCTCCTGTACCTCTCCCAGGTGAGACACTGGATGAGGGGCGGGACGGAGGCAAGGGGGTGTCAGTGGCATCTGGGGCTCTGAGACTGACAGAGCAGGCGGCCAGCCCGGCCCCTCTTCCTGGGGGAGGGAGGGCTCTGCCAAGGCCACGGAGCGGTGGGCTGGGAGCGGGGGGGGGGCCCATCCCACGGCTGACCCCCCTTCCTGCTCTAGTCAGGGCCGGCCGCGCTGCCGCCCCACCCCCGCCCGGGGGTCCTGCGGCCCTCGCACCCTGAGCCCGGAGGTGGGGCAGTGTCCTCCTCCCTCAGGGCTCCTCCCGGGCCATTCTCTGGCCCTGCTTCCCCACCACATCCTTTGGCCCGCCCTGCTGCACTCAGGAGTACACCGCTGCCCCTGCTGGGGAGGGGCAGTCATACCCCCACCCGGGGTTCTGTCTCCCACGCCCCCCACCTCTGAATTCTGGGTTCTGGCCACTGACCCTCTCCATCTCTGCTGTGGACACAGGGTGATTTCTCCTATCGCACTGGCCCTCGGTCCCCATCCCCCCACCCCCCAGGCCTGGTCATGCCGGGGCCTTGACCCCCCACCCCCCCTGCAGTGCAGGAGCCCCACCCCCGCTCAGGCCCTCTGCAGCAGGGCCCCAGCACTCTGGGGGGCACAGTTTGGAGCAAGTCCCCACCTCCTCCCACCGGTGCTGCCTCCCCCTCTCCCTCTCCTGCCCGTCTGCAGGGTGATCACACCCTCCTGCACACCTGCCCTCCCTCCCGGCCTCTCTTTTCTGTTGTGTCAGCCTGGCAGCCCCCCAGCTTCCTGCCCACTCCCCTCCTGGGCCACTGCAGCTGAGCAGAGCAGGGGAACCTCCACCCGCCAATGCCCGTGGGCCTTCCTGCGGGGCTGGGTCCCTGCCCAGTCCCTGCCTTCCTCCTCTGTCTTTCCTCTCACCAAGCCCCGCCCCGCCTCTCCCTCCTTGAGCTCAGCTGGGGGCCACCCCCCCCCCCACTGGGAAACTACCGCCATGGGAGGAGGACTCCGAGGGTTTCGGGCACCGTGAGCCCCGCCCACCGGCACTTGTGCCCGCAGGTGCCGTCCGCCCCCACCTGCTCCCTCTCTGCTGAAGCCACCTTCCTGCTCATCCTGCTCCTTCCCTCATGGTCAGGGCCGTACCCCCCCCAGCCTGCCCCCGCCCTCTGCCAGTCAGGACCCTCGAGCCCTTCACAGGGTCTCCCCATCAACACTGAAGTGTGCTGCCGCTTAGCCT
>CM052544.1:123065610-123081467 GCA_028533065.1 Trachops cirrhosus
TCGACCCTGATGGCTGACTTAGCCCTACTCCTGGTCACGGTCTGAGCCCTGGTCCCAGCTGTGGCCTGAGTCTAAATCACATTCACAGACTAAGCCCTGGGACGTGCCCGGATGGCCTTGGACCCCTTGCTGGTGTCCCCAGTGGGGACAAGCAGGGAGGCCCTAAGCCAGCAGGGAAGCCCAGGGGCCCCAAGAGAGCTGCCGAGGCCCCAGGGAGGCGGTGTGGGTGGGCTTTCTGCTGATGGCTGAGGGGGGACCCCCAGCTTCCTGGACGCCCACGTGTCTCCCCTTCGCAAACGCAGCCCCCAGCGCTCAGGCCCACTTCCCAGTGCGCCCTCGGAACCCCGGGACCTGGTCGTCTCCAGGGGCCGCTCCGGAGGCCCCCCAGTTCGTGTTTCCGACCCCCCACCGTCCCAGGCAGGTCCTGTCATCGCTGCCTTTCACAGATGATCCCCGGGTGGCTCTGTGGGTGACGGGCGCCACAGCATCATGGCTGCTGTTGACACCTCTAGGGCTGGGGCGCTGGGCCCGGGGTGGGGCCCTCCCCAGGTGGGCCCCCAAGAGCAGTGGGAGGCCAGGCCAGTCGGCCTCAGGACGGAGCTGTGCACAGGGGGAGGGGCCAACGGAGGTGACAGTCCCTGGCAGACAGGCCCGGTGGCCACCACCAGGGGTTAAAGTTGAAGTGGCCATGCAGTGTGACCCTGCACCCCGTGTGTGTAAAGCAGGGCGATAATTTGCCAGCAGACCCCTTCTAAGCACCGGGCCCTGCATTGGGAGGAGGGGGTCGAAGCGGAGACCCCCACTCTCCAGGAGCACGTGCTGCAATGCATCAGTTCTCAAAGTTCGGCCCGCGGAACCCCAAGCAGGGTCCCCAAGGTACGTTTGGGGGACGCACGGGGTCAAACCCATCCTCACAACAGCAGCCACACATTGTCTGCCTCTTCTGTGGTGACATTTGAGCGGAGGGGCAGCAGCAGGGACAGTCGGGAGTGACTGGGGTGGGGCATAGGTCGGAGCGGGGGTCCCCCCGAACTCAGCTGGCTGTCACCGAGCGTCAGTGCCCCCGGCCTGCAGAGCAGCCCCACCAGAGTCCCCGTCAGCGCAGCTGCCGTCCCAGGTCTGGGCCCGAGTGTGCGCCTCAGTGGGGCTCTGGCAGGGAGGGGAGGCAGCCAGGCGCAGCCTCCGCCGTGCCGGGTGGGCAAACGCAGTTGCCGCTGTTTCCAGTTATGAGCTCAACCTGCCGCTTTTGCAGGAATAACCGCTACCCCGGTGCTCTTCCCCCAGCATGGCCCCGGCTCTGCCACCGACCGACCGACCTACTGACCGTCTGCGGGCTTGTGTGCCGGGACCGCGGGGGCTGGCCAGCGAGGAGGGGAGGGAGCAGGGGACAAGCACAGCCTCAGCGGCACCTGTGCTGAGGCCCGACTCTGCCCCGGGGGGTCCTTCAGCTCCCGGGGGCCTTTCCTCTCATCTGGAACGGGGCACAGCCACACCTTCCTCGAAGGCAAGGGGGCGTTTTCAGAGGTTCTGGAAATGACCACAACGACCGCCGGGAATGACCACTTTCTTGCACACCTAATGAAGTAAGTCCTAATGTGTCTGTTTTCAAGGTGGTGGCGGGGGGGACTGAGGCTCAGAGAGGAAGCTGGCCGGGTCCCCGTGAGCGGGGACTGCAGTGAGGCCTGCTGGCCGCCCAGCGCTGTCCCCCGCCAGCTCTCTTCCGCCCCGGGGGGCCTCCCACACCCATCCCCCAGCCCTGGTCTGCAGCTCAGGCCCCTGCAGAGCCGAGTTCTGGGGTGGCTCCCCCATCTGCGGGGGCTCTCTGGCTGTTGTCACGGGAACTGCCTTCTCACGCCACGTGCCGCTGCCCTCGGAGGCCGGGTCGGGTAGACGGACGAGAGACTGGAGCCGGCCGTGCAGGGACGGGGATGGGCATCCGCTCACCGCTGTCTTGTAGATGGGCGTGCTGTGGGCCCTCGGAGGGACGTACGTAGTCACCTTGTGTCAGAGCGGAGCGGGGTGCAAGGCTGGGGTTGGGGTGAGGCTAGGCCAGCAAGGTGCAGTTACGGTGGCACCCTCCCCCAAGATGCTGGCAGGCCAGCTCTCGTCACCTTTGTCCTGAGTGAGTCCATTAGAGACCGCTGCCCTCCTGGAGGATGGAGGGGGCCACGGGTGGGGCGGCATTACGGGACTCCCTGCCGCTGGCCACCCCTCCGATCTCCTTTTGGCTGCTGGGGCTGGGACGTGGTGGGGACGCTCAGGGAGGGACCAGGACGTTTGTCCCCCTGCCACGTGGTTCTTAATCAGACCACTCCAGGCTGTCTGGGCAGCTGAAGGAGCGCCTTTGAGGGGCTCCTGCCCCCGGTGCCCTTTCGGCAGCCGACACGTTTGGAAGGAATGGGAACCCGTTCCAGTGCTCTGGGCTGGAGGCCGAGCCGCCGAAAAAGTAAATTCTAATTAAAGCAGAAATTAATCCTCTCCCCCAGCTACCTGCTATCTGCAGCGGGATGAGCGAAAGTTTTATGCTGCTAATTAATGTTATCGCTCTTTAGCTTTATTTACATAAGCAGATATAATTCTCGTGGCTTTGGAGGAGCTGAAGGGGAAACAAAAATTTTTTCCTTTACCTTAAAAGAATTAATTACCTTGATCCTCTCCCTCTGTATTCTAATCGCAGACCCGCAGCTCCTCTCTCTGCGCTCCCGCACCCCTGGGGTGGGGCCCCCCGATGAACTGGGCGCCCCTTCCGTGGGGTTGTGGGGGGCACGGACGGACGGGACGCTGGTCTGCAGTGTCCGGCGTGGGCCGTGTCGGTCACCCAGTTCGGTAGACTCCAGACGCCACTGTGAAATCGTAGAAGTTCCTGGCAGGTTAACACATCGTGTGGTCGGTGCTGGCGTTCGGCACGTTGTGGGAGGTACCAGTCTGTTTGCTGAGGCTCTCTGCGGCTTCTCTGGAGGGTCCGAGCCCGGGGTCCTCGAGCGGAGGAGCAGCTGAGACCGCGGGTGGCGGCAGGGAGCCGGGTGTGGCCGGGGCCCCAGGGCCGCGCCCTCACTGGAGGAAACTAGACTCCGAACGCAAACGAGCTGCCTGTGGCCTGCTGACTGGAGCGCGGTGTCACCCGGTGCAGGAGTGGAGGGCACCCTTGGGTGTCCGCCTGGCTCGGCCGGCACCCAGCACTAGGCTTCAGGAAGCCACTTGGTCCCCGGGCCATAGTTTCCACACCTATGACTGGAGGGGATGCCCCTGTCCCGGGGGCCTCGGGCCTGGGGCGGGAGGCACACACCTGGGCAGGTGCTGCCGGGCCACGAGGCTCAGCAGCGGCCGCTCTGAGCCCTCTCTGCATCCCTTCCTGTGGAGGAGGCCTGACCCTGACCCTGACCCGCCAGCCAGTGGGTCTGGGATGGAGCGCACCCATGATCTGAGGCCGGAATGGGAGGTAACGGGGGCTGAGAGAGGACCAGTTTATTCCAGGGAGAAAAGTAGTGTGCCTTCAAAAACCCACCTCCCCCGACCATGGCCCCTCCCAGAGAACAGCTGCGCCGAGTCTGAAAGAGTTTCTCCCCGCCCCCCACCGCGTTCTGGTGCGTCTTTCCCTCCCAGAATGAGAGGAAGAAGTGATGCTGAGTAGGGAGTAATTACCCGAATGAGGCGGAAATCAGTCCTGAAAGGGAGAGAAATGAAGAGGCCCGGCGGGGAAACAGCCCTGCCCCTGGGCCCCGGTCCTCCCGCCCCACCTGCTGCTCTGCCTCCTCCTCCCTCCTGGGGACAAGGGTGTTCTCAGCTCTGGTGGCCTGCCCCCTGCCGCCTCCCCTCCCTGCCATCCAGGAGTGCCCCCTCCCCCTGCCCCAGAGTCTGGAGAAAACAAAGTTTCACCTTCTTAGCATCACAAAATCGTAAAAAAAAAATAATAATCTTAAAGTAGTGGAGACTTTTAATGCTTTCCTTCCCTTTTTAAGCACCATGCTGGGTCTCCCTGTTGACCGATGAAGGCAGAGGGGGGCGCTCAGAGAACACTCCCCACCCCGCCCCAGCCCGGCTCCGCCTCGCGGGACCAGCCCAGCGACCCAGGCAGCTCCGGGAAACCGGAACCGGCTGCACTTGGCTGGAAGAAAGCTGCCGGCACCGAGCAACCAACGACCACACAGCAGTTTTCTTGCGGTCGCCTCCGCACTGTGGGAGCGGTGGATTTCCAGCGTGCGGTTCAGGGGCGCTCGCGGATTCACAGCTGTGCGCCCTCCTCGCCACACCCACCCCTGCAGAGAGAGAGACCCCGTGCCCGCCGGCAGGCCCTCGCCCCGCCTCCCCGTGCCCCGCCCACGTCCCCTTCGGGACCCGGAGTTGGCGCTCTGTCTCTGGGGTGCGTCTACTCTGGTCACTTTGCACACACACAAACACGGACTCACAAACACGGGCTCACAAACACGGACGCACAAACACGTGGCCTTCCGTGTCTGGCCCCTCCCACTCAGCGTGAGGCGCCCAGGCCCATCCGCGCTGCTTCGTGTGTCGGGGCGTCGCTCCTTTTCCCTGGTCAGACGCTGTGCGTTCCGTCGCACGCACCCACCATGCTGTCCCCTTTGTCTGGTACGAGTGATGCCGCCGTGGACACTCGGGTGCAGAGGTGGTGTGGGCGCAGCGTTTCCGTCCTCTCGGCTCCGTGTCCAGCGGTGGACTCGCCGGTCTGGGCAGGCTGCCCCACGGCCGCGGCACCGTTCCGCCTCCCCACCGGCAGTGGGTGAGGCTCCAGCTCCGCCCTCTCCTCACCCACAGTCATGGTCCCACTGGGTGTGACGCGCCATCTCGCTGTGCGTTGAACATTTTCTAAGCCACACTCTGACAAACTTGTTGGACCCCAGCCCCTCTCCGAGGGTCCGGGAGGTGGGAGCGCTCCCCACCCCCACCCACTGGCCGTGCGGAGGGCTGCTGGGGGGTGTGGTCCTGTGATAGCTTCGCCATGGGGTCCAGTGCCCGGGGCCTGAGTGGGGTGACGTGTAGGGGTCAGATAAACCCAGGAGCGAGTGAAGGACTGAGCGTGTGTGTGCATCAGCGGATGACTTGAATGCACGCAGTGGCCTCCCGAGGTTGGAAGCAGAGGCGGGCGGATGGGGAATCTGAGGCACAAGGCCGAAGCTGCGCACTGTCCTGAGCAGAGCTGAGGTCCGATCCGGGGGCCTGGCCCTTTGGCAGGCACTGGGGCCCCCGGACTGCCGTTCAGGGAAGCACGCCCTGCGCCGGCCGGCCTGGCGCTGAGGCCGCGGTGAGCCACCCGCTCTGGTTCGGTGGGTGGGGGGAGGGGACAGGCGTTGGTGCCCGTGCTGGGTTTGTTTTTAGACTTTAATTGTTTAGACCAGTTTCCAGTTCACAACAAAATTTGAGCCGAAGGTACAGAGGTTTCCCACGTAGCACCCCCGCCCCCCCAGCACAGCGTCCCTCTGTCCCCCACCAGGGTGGGACCTTGGTTACAATGATGAGCCTGCACCTGCACGGACACGGCGTGGCCGCCCAGAGTCCGCGGTTTGCACCAGGCCCCCCGGGGTGCACGAAGTTCGGTGGACTGGGACGGGGCATAACGGCGCGTGCCCATTGTCACCGCGTCACACAGACAGTTCCACTGCCCTGAAAGTCCCCTGCGCACCACTGCCCCCGCCCCGCCCTGGCTGCCCTCCGTACTGTCTCTGGTGTGGCCTTTTCAGGCTGCCTCTCGTGCTTAGTGACGCGCAGTTAAGGTCCGGCCCCTCCGTGTCTGCCATCACCGGGCAGCTCACTTCCTTTCAGTGCCGAGTAACATCCCGCGGTCTGCGTGGGGGGCCGCAGCTCGCCTCCTCGCCCGCAGGCCCGCTGCCAGTTTTCACTGGGCGCCCCCCCGGCCGAGCCGGATTGTTCAGCCAACGCGGGGGGCTGGGCCCGGCGGGCCTCAGGTGGATGCTTGTTGAGTGACTGGTGGATGGAGCCGGCTCCGAGGGGGTTGGGCCCGACCTCCAAAACCGCCCCCCAGCAGGTGGGAGTGGTGCGGAGCTGGAGCAGGCGGCGCTGCGGGTGCTGTGAGCTGGGGGAGTCACTTCCCCTGTTGAGCTTCTGTTCCCTCGTCTGAAAGTCGGGAACAGGGAAGCCGCTGCCCCGTGTGCTGGGTCCTCGGGAAGCGGCCGGCCCAGGGACCACACGCAGGTGGTGCCTGATAAAGGCTGAACGCTCCGCGTCGCCCTAGGGTGTGCTGTGGCCCCCCTGTGCCCGTCACCTTGCACTGCGCTGCAGGAGGGGTGGGCCTTGGGGCTGGGAAGGGCCCTGTGGGGGCCGTTGGCTGCCAGACGAGCGGCTGGGGGTGGGGGGCAGTGGTGGCTCAGCAGCTCTCCAGAAAGTGACATTTGGAAGGAGGCGGGCCTGGGGCGCACTTAACATTTGAATGCCAGGAGTGAGTGCTCCCGGGGGCCGGCCTGACAGCCAGCAGCCTTCCCCCGGCTGCCGCAGTTGGCAGGCGTGTGCAGGCAGGATTTAGGGGTTCAGAGGTGTGCTTCCAGCTGGCAGCTGCCTTCTCCTGAGCCCCCCAGGAGTGGGGGTAGGGCCGGGAGGGAGGCGAGAAACCTACCCTAATCTGGCCCTCTCTCCCACCTGCCTCTCTGGACCCCTGGGCCAGATCCTCCCCCTTCACACTGAGTCAGGCCGACACCCCAGCCCTGACCCAGCCAGCTGTCATCCCAGCCTCCCCATGGGACACCCCAGCCGCCTCACTCCAAACCTTGCTGGCCTCTCCCATGGGGCCCCAGGGACAGGGACTGTGCTGCTTCAAGGAGGGGGCCGGCGTGGCGACTTGGAATGACAGGGGTGGCCCTGGGGACCAGCATTCCTTTGGTGCTGATTCTGGATGGGCAGCACGGTCCCGCCTCCGTTGGTGGGATGGCCTTGCCCAGCACCCCGGGACCCCACAGCCCTTGCTTTTCAGAGCGGCCCCTCACAGAGGCTGGGGGGAGAGGCTGGCCGCAGCCGCTGGGCTGGGCTGGGCTGGGCCCGCCCTGGCCCCTGGAGGGCCTCAGGGAGGGTCCCCTGGCCCTTCCTTTGTAGCTGGGGCCTGTAGCAAGGAGCTCAGGCCTGTGCCTCGGTTTCCAGCTTCGAGAGGAACGGGATTGCCTCGGGTCTGGGCCCCAGGCTCTGTAGCAGGAGGAGCCCGGCCCCAGTCTCCGAGCACGAGGGGCCAGGCCTCGCCTGCCTTTTTGAGGCAGGGAGCACGTTGCCGTCTCCACTGCCCCCTCGGCCGTGCTGTCCATTTGGACCAGGGGCTGAGCCCGAGAGGAAGACCTGCCTGTCTTTTGTGTCATGCCCCCCGGGGGTCTGATCTGGTGTGCCCTCACCTCCAAAAGCCTCCTCCTGGTGTCCCTGGCCGACTGCCGGTGACCTCTGGTCCCTGCGGCCTCAGCCACAGGTTCGGTGCCAGGGCCTCTTGGGGAGGAGGCAGAGTGCTACACAGTCCTCTGTGGGGACCCATAGCAGTCCAGAGGCTCCCGGGTCCCTCAGTGGCAGGGCTGTCCCCTCTGCAGCTAGCCCAGGTCAGCTAGGCTCGGTCAGGGCCTGGGCAGCCGCACCCTGGGCTGCTGCGGTCCAGAAGCAAAGGGGGTGCCTTCCTGGGTCCCCCTTTGCAGCAGAACATTCCGGGTGTGCGCTGTCCTGCCCCGCCCATCGGGGCTCCGCCTTCTGCTCAGGCCCAGGTGTGAGCTCAAGCCCAGGGCTGGCTCCGCCCTCTGTGACTCATTGGGCCCCGGCCAAGCCCAGCTGTCCGTCTGGAAGCCCCGCCTCTCTCCTCTGTGGCTCCAGGATTGGGGCCAGGCTGCCCCAGGCTCCCAGGTCTTCTGTCCCAGTGGATCCCTCTGCCTGAAGCTCTGTCCCTCACCCTCGGCCGACAGAGACCAGCTGGTGGGACCTGACGCCAGGGTCACTTCCTTGGGAGGCCATGTCCTGGCGCCTGTGTGGGTGACCAGGTCCCTGTGTGCTCCCCCTGTGCCCTGTGGTCACTCCCAGGAGGGACGGTAAAGGGCCCTTCCTGGCCGATGGCATAGCCTTGCGCGCCCGCTGCCTGAGGCCGAAGCTGGTCTTTGTCCATCCAGTCCCGCGTGTCCGGTGCCGACCCAGGAACTGGGCGGGGCACGCCGGGGCAAGCGGGAGACAGGAGTCGGGGTGAAGCAGGGTTTCTCAGCAGTGGTGGGAGCAGGCAAGGAGCCGCCGTGAGGGGCGGGGCCCGGAGGCCTCCCCTGTGAGTCACCGCACCTGATACCTGAGTAGGTGCGCAGGGGGGCAGGGCAGAGACTGCTGGGCCCAGCTGCCCCGCCGGGAGGGCCTGCGCTGCCCCCAGCACGGGCCGCTCCTCCTCGTGCCCAGGGCGGTCCTGGTGCCAGGTCCCTGCCTGCTTTCCTGCTGCAGGCCCCTGGCGCCCTGGGGTCTGGGCCCTGCCCCGTCCACCTCAGCCCCTCCCTCCAGGCCCCTGGGCTGCCGCCCTGGCCAGTTCCTGCTGCTGCACTCTGGCCCTGCGCCCACCCCTGCCCCCCACCCCCTGGCCAAGGGCTTCTCTGCCTCCCCTTGCCCTCGTGTCTCCTGTGGGCTCCTGGCGGACTCCAGCCCCTGGCTTTGCAAGGCCCTCCTCCTGCTGGTCCCCCTGGAGAAGGCAGAGCCCCCCACCCACTTCCTGTGTCCTTGTCAGCACGGGGTCAGACCTAAGTGGGTTGCCATGTTAACTTCTGAACTGACTCATTCTCCCATTTAGCCGCATCACATCTGGAGACCAGCCAGAGAACGGCTTTGGGTTTGCCTTGCTTGAGGTGACCTGCCCGTGTCACTCGGAACGTGTGGCTGGCAAGCGGCAAAGAGCATCTAACTCTGAATCCAGGACCGATGCCCCCCCCACTTCCCTAGCTGCCTCCCCTTCCCCCTCTCTCCCCCTCACAGACACCTCCTCCATCGCCCACTCCCCTGACTCAGCCAGCTCCTGAGGGGCGGAGGGGACAGGGATGCTCTGCTGGCCGACTGTCACTGGAGCGGCCCCTCTGTCCCCCCAGGGAGGCCGAGGGACCCTGGCCCGCCTGTCCCGTGCTCTCCAGGACTCTGAGTTGTGAGCAGAGGGTGGAGCTGGCTGATCTCAGGGGCACCCCCCTGTAGACGCGGTCATTTAGTCACTCAACAAACACCCACTGAACTCTTGCTGAGAACCCTCAGCCGCCCTCCTGAGGCTAGCGGGCCTTTGCTTCCTATTGTAGGTGCCGTCTCAGTCCACCCCCAGCATCTGCTTTGGTACGAGCACCCGTGCCTGCTCGTTTCTGATTGGTAATTGAAGTAGCTGGACCACTATGTGAGGGCACCGAAAATGGATGGACAGAGCAGGGAAAGCTTTCTGGAGCCAGTGGCCGTGAGGAAGTGGCTCAGAAACAGCCAGCTTGTGAGAGCAGAGGCTCCCCGGAGGCTTCGATCTGGTCTCCTAGCTCTGTGGCCTCCCTGCTGCCGTCTGTGGCATGGGCATGACCCCGGACTCAGCCAAGGAAGACCCTTCCCGCTGTGAGGCGCCGTGACCCTGACCCTGACTTTCGGCAGGTGAGCTGACAGAGGGCCCGTCGGGGGCAGTGGGCCTGAGGCGTCCTGGAAGGGCCAGTGGAGGCGCTGGCCTCAGGAGTCCCGAGCAGCTGGGCTGGGCTGGACCCAGAGGAGGGGCAGAGCCTGCTGGCCCCCCGGCCGCTGTGAGAGCAGAGGAAGGACAATCTGCCTGCTCGTTGCAGTTGGGCAGCCAGTTGCCTGGGGACGCAGGCGGCCAAGTGTCCGGCCCACGCAGCACCCGAAGGAGGTCTTTCTAAAACCGTAGATTCGATTACGTGGTGGAGCTGGGCCACCTGGGGGATCTTAACAGTGAACTTCAGTTAGTGGCCTGTGAGCCACCCCAGTGGGGGACAGAGAACCATCCACTGGGGGGGAAAGCGGGGCTTCCAGCCACGCAGCCACAAAAGCCTCCTTTCGGCGTCGGCTGGTGAAATGGGGGGGGTCTTATTTCTCTCTCGAGGCTGGATGCTGGGGCAGCACCCCGGGCAGGCGTCTGCATCGACGTGGGCTCGGCGACCTCGCAGGACAGCCCCGTACGGCCGCGTGCTCGGCCACCCTGCGCCACGTGCGTTCATGCTGTGTGCGGCTTGCGACCGAGGGCTGGCAGGGTCCTCGCCCCCTCCCCGCACCGTGCCAGGGGACACCGATGGTGCTCCTCCTTCAGACCCGCCCAGCTCACACGCCCCCACGTCTGGAAAGCCTTCCCGGGGCCCCCAGGGCGAGGCGAGTCGCTGCCTTCTCTACCGTGAGAAGCCCCAGAGATGGCCACAGCATTGCTCCCCCTTTGTAACGTGACGTGGCAGCCAGTCTGGCCAAGAGGCCGGGGCCGTCTGTCCTCCCCTTGACTCTGGCCTTGGCCCTTTGGCCCGATTCGGGTGAGGGGACACTAGCAAACCGGGCTTGAAAAGTGCGTGAGCGTGGGGGCCCAGGGACCGCCACCGTGTGAGTGACACAGGGCCCCTGGGGACAGCCGGCCAGATGCTGCCGCGTGAGTCAGGCCGGCTGCGTGCACAGGCAACGGGGGCACGTGGGGCCCCGGCACGCACGGTCCCGGCTGAGCCCTGTGCCCGTGGCCTGCCGCAGCGCGGCGAGCGGACAAACGACGGCCGTTTGAAGCTGCTCGGTTCTGGGCCGCCATGGCACAGCAGCGGCCGGTAGCCGGTACAAGCACCTCATCACCCACACCGCCGCTCGGACAGCCCTCGCGGCAGCCACGCCGCACTCTCGTGGGGAGGTGGGACAGGGCACCAACCTCAGGGTCAGAAACACGCGGCTTGAAGCTCTTCACCTCGGTCTCCGAGGCTCGGGTGGGAAGCGGGGGTTAGAGATGCTGGGTCTCAGCTCGCTGGGCCGCTGCAGTGACTGCGCTCCCATGAGGGATGCAGCGCGGGCAGCCTCAGGGAACAGGAGCCGGCGCCCTTGTAGCTTGGGCTGAGGGCACCCCGCCTGCACCCCCTGCCCCACCCCGCCCCGTCCCACCCCCCGCCCTGCTGTGCAACCCATGTGCCTGCGGGGCGTGGCTCTCCTGTTATTTCCGGGAATATTTTTATTCATTGTTCAACTCGGCATTTATTGTTGACGTTCCAAGAACAGTCAAGCAAGATAAACGTCCCATGCGCAGGACCCACAGGCCGCTCGCCTCCTCCTGCCGTAAATTCGATTCTGCGCTGGGCCGGGGGCGGGACGGCAGGGGCTGGCTGTGCCAGGGAAGCCGCAAGCTGCAGCGGGGAGATAAAGCCCTTCGACCGGATGCGATCGCGCCGCGCTGGGAGCCCCGGGCGCTGGCACTGCCCGCCCACGTGTGACGCTGCCAGCCTCCGTGTCAACTGGCCTGCGCCTCCTGGCTCAGGTTAAACACCCTTCCCTTGATGCTGTTACCATTTCTTTTGTGATATTATCTCTGGCCTCAGTTTCCCTTCCTGTCAGATGGGGTGACACTCTGCTGCTTGCACGTGGCGGGTACCCCATGAGTGTGGCCTGCCCCCGTCTCTGGTTGGCTCCACCCCTGTGCTGTGGGCGGTGCAGTGCTGGTTGTGTGATGTCACAGGTGCCTCTTGCTCCCCGGGCTCTGTGCTGGGACCGCGGCAGGGCTGGCCCATGACTGCCCTTCTTCGGACCGGGGACCCCCATTACGGTCTTCAGTTATGGATTCATTCTCCAACTGAGGGAACTGAGGCTCAGAGTGGTGAGTGGCCAGTCACAGTCAGCTCCTGGGTGGAGGGGCCCACACTGGCACCAACCTGCAAGATCCTGGGGTCGTTAGGGACCCTGCTCTGTTTCCATCAGAGGGAGTGTCCCCCATCCCTGTGGGGTCCTATGTCAGCCTGAGCGTGTACCAGTGTCTGAAAATAATGATGCAGTCATGGATGTAGCTGGGGCCTTGAAGGGTGGGAAAGAGGGGCGTGCGTGAGCCTGCTAGTTTGATTCTGGGATGCTATTCCTGTTCCTCCCAGCTTCTTCCATTGTTCTGGTCCATCCCATACTATGGAGAAACCCTCTGTGGCCTATTGACAGGGTCCCCAAGAGAAGGTAATCTGCTTGCATGCCTCCAGGGACAGGAGGCTCACTACCTCACAGCCAACCCACTGTCTTTGCCTAACTCTGATCTGTGGACAGGTCTTTCCTTAGACTGAGCCAAGCCACACTCCTCTCCCTGCCCCTGGCTCTGCCCACGGGAACTTCAGGTGGGGAGCCCGCCCTGGGCTCTCCTCCGGGAGCCTCCCAGTCTCCCGCTATCATCCTGGTCACCTTCCTCCGGACCTGCTCAGATGAAGACCTGGCCTCGCCCTCAGGGAGGCCCCCGGCTTCACCAGAACCTTCCTTCACCCACCCACTCCCTCAGGTCTGGACTAGTGCTACAGAAGGTGCCCTTGTGCACACACACCAACACACGGACATGCACGGCACACAAAGACACACATGTGCAGACACATGGACATGGCACACATGTGCACACACACCTCTGTGTGGAACACAGCTGGTGGCCCTGGAGCCCCGGAGGAAGGTGTTTTAGGGGTGCCAGTCATGTGTGCCGTCTCCCAGCCTTTTCAACAAGGTTTTGGGGGGACGGGTCCCGCAGTTGCCTCTGCCCTTTCCCTGTCTCCCTGCCTAGACATGGCCCTGCATGGACGCCACCACCGGTCCCAGCTGACTGTCACCTGCTGCTGGGCACTCCTGGGGACCTCAGGGGCCTCCTGCAAGCCCCGAGGTGGCTTTCCCAGGCCCTCCCACCAGCGCTGCGGGCCCCTGGGCCCTCGCCAAGCCAGGCCGGTGCGGGCTGGCAGCTGACGTGTTTATTTGCCCGGCGGCGGGGGTGAGCGAGCAGGCACGGCGGTAATTGGTACATTTTGTAAGCCATCATCTCCTGGCACCTTCTGCCTCAGCATGTGGGCCGCCCGATCGCGTTAATCATGGCCTGTGGCCGGCCCCGCTGCCTGACAGCCTCGTTTCTCTGCCCTGGGAGGTTGGAGCCGTTCTGGCCCTTAATGGTCTCATCCGTTATCCCTGGGCACACGGCTCTCTCCTGGCACGAGGACGGAGCTGGGGCCCGGCGGGCGGGCGGGCGGGCGAGTGGGCGGTCGGCCAGGCCCGGGGGGGTGTCAGGGACCTCACCTTGGTTTATCCTCTGCAGAGCACTGAGTCTACTTTGCCAGCTGAGAGAGAGGCAGGAGGGGCTGAGACCCCACAGAAGGGGATGCAGCAAGAGGTGGGGGGCTGACCCAAGACCCTGGCTGTAGCTGCCTGTGGCCAGTTTCTGGGGCCCACCGCCGCATGGAAATCGAGGCCCAGTGTTAAAAAGCCACTGACAATTTCAAGAGGGTAACAGCTGAGTGTTGCACCGGCTGTGGGCCCTCTACTCAGGGCCCTGCGTGACTGCCCTGGCCACACACGCACGAAACTGCCCCGTCCACGGCATTCACACATCCCGTGCGCGCACACACACACACTCACACGTGTGCGCATATGCTCACAGGGCACCAGGGAGTGCCTGGGGGTCACACAGAGCGACCCAGACTCAGGCTTCGCTTACTCAGAGTCACGGGCAGAGCCCTCTCTGCCCCGGCACAGAGCCCGAGCCCCAGGCTGGGGTTCAGGCGAGCGGGTCTGGGTCGCCGGTAGTGTTCTGAATGGCTGAAAGGGTGGCCGAGTGTGGGCAAGAGCAGCAGACCGCTCCATCCTGGACTCACGAGCGACCCCCGGCGTGCCGGTGTGATTAGCCCCTGCACTTACCCGCCGCACACTCACATGCCACCCACAGCACCCACGGGGGCCACATCTTCGCAGGGTGCCGGCTCTTCCTGCCCAGCAGGCTCCCTCGAGGCTCCCTCAGACCGCTACATTGTGAGTGCGCGTCGACCCGCCCTCCCACACACTTATCCCTCCATCCATCCTCCCTCCCACCCGTCCACTCACCCACCTTTCATCCCTCCCTCCCTCCCTCCACGCACCCATCCGTCAGTTCTTTTATCTGTCCATCCATCCAACTTGTTAACCACACATAAAAGGCCTTTCAAAGTGAGAGGCAGGAAGCATTTATTCGAGATAAAAAGAATAGCTATTAGGAACAAACCGATTCAGGGAGAAGCCCAAATAGTGATCCGAGGAGGAGACAGAGGCGAGGGGTGTTGGTGGGCCGGGAAGGGACGGTGACGCCCACAGAAGGACGGCATCGGCGTCGGTGCAGACAGGGCAGCACAGGGAGGGGAGTCCGCGCGGGGTGTTCAACTCTCGGCCGGCAGCCCGCAGCCCCGGCACCCGCGCTGTGGTGCGCGCAGACAGCTCTCCGGGCACCGTGCTGCCCACGGTCACCCCAACGCCCTGTTCCCACGCCCCGAGGTGGGGCCTGAGCGGCCAGGGCGGTCCCTCCGGGGCAGCGGCTACGGCTCTGTGTTCAAGGGGCTCTGTTTCTATTATTATTATTATTATTATTATTATTATTATTATTATTACTACTACTACTACTACTACTACTACTACTGCTGCTGCTGCTGCTACAAACCAAACTTCTGCACATCTTCTTTCCATCCACCCAACAGTCCTTCATCTGCCTGTCCACTCCTGGCTCCTCCACCCTTCTACCCAGCCAGCGAACTTCCGTCTCTCCAGCAGGGACTCCTCCCAGGTCCCCTCTGTGCTAGTGCCTGGGCGCCCAAGGGTGAGCAGCCCACACGTCCGTGTTCTCTTCAGCGCTGGCTGTCAGAAGGGGGCTGGGGTGCTGTGGAGGGGTCAGGCCCCAGGTCGTGTTGCTTGCCGATGTGATGGGAACATGAACCTGGCTGCCTGGGTTCAACACCCAGCTCCTCCATCACCACTCTGTGACCTCAGGCAAATCACTTACCCTTTCTGAATCTCAGTTTGCCCACCTGCAAATTAGGGCATTGCTACATTTATCGTGAGTTCACAGTCAGTTCATGAACGTGTGATGCTTCATAGGTGAAAGTTTCTTGGTGCTTCTTCTTGCAGGTGAAGCCTCTGGGGCTCTGTCCCCAAGCTGGCTGTGTCCCGGCCACCAAGGTCAGGCCTGACTGTTGTGTAACCCCTTCTCTTGAAAGCTGTGAACAGCCTCCCCTTTGGAGCTTTGAGTGGGGCCCCAAAGAGCCGGGCTTTCTCAGATCACAGCACCAGGCTCTGTTACAGTCTCAGAGGGATATTGACTTGTCACAGACATGCGGGTGGGGGGGCCCCCAGATCGGTGCAGCACGTGCCCCTGGAGACAGAGGTGACGGATGTCTTCTGACCCTTAATGAAGGCCAGGCCGCAGGATGCGATATCCAGGGACTCTGGACGGAGCTGGGGAGGATGCTGGCCAGGAGAGGCCTACTCGAAAGGAGGGCTCCGTCAGTAGGGCGCCTCGGACTGCGAGCGCACCGTCTGTCAGTCAGCACCGCGGACAGCACACCGCTCGCTAATCGGCACCGTGGGCAGCCGCTCCGCCTGTCAATCAGCACCGCGGACAGCGCACCGAGAAGCGGAAACGCGTGGGGACGGGAGCCCCGCAGCCTCAGAAGGAGACTAGATGGTGGAAGCAGCCAGCGGCAGGGACGGGTGTGTGGGCAGCTTGTAGGGCTTGTCGCAGATGTGCAGGCGCCGGGCCGTCAGCTTCCTGTCAGATGACCACTGGGAGGGACGGAGCGCCCCGCAGTCCATCCAGGGCTGAGCGCAGCTCTGCGGGAGCGAGGGGCCGGTGTCCAGGGCTAAGGGGGGAAGGCGGTGGGCACCCCGGCGCAGGGGCCTGCACGGGCAGCGTGTGTGCTAGGGCAGCAGCGAGGGACTTTGCTGGCCCTGCA
>CM052544.1:123081967-123098202 GCA_028533065.1 Trachops cirrhosus
CCGCCCCTCCTCCCGGGCAGGGGCCCACTCCCTCCCCCTCCTCCCTGCCTCAGACTCAGGGCCTTCCCGGGGGTGACAGCTCAGCGGGCCTGTGGCGAAGGCCCGGCAGGTGGCCCGCTGTGACGCCTTCTGGAGCGGGGCTGTCAGAGCCAGCTTCCTGGCCGGATCTGGACAGGTGCCTGGCCCGGTTTGGAGGCTGTCATTTAAGCTCTGTGGGAGGCTGTCTATCCGTACGGCCTCTCCGGCTGAGGGTACAGCTCCCTCCGGGGCTCCAGACAGCCGCCATCTGGCAGCGGTGCTCGGTGGTGGCTCGTGCAATAGCGTTCTTCCTACTAGTGTGAGGCTGGCCGGGCACTGCTCACCTGAAGCGCGGCAGGAGGTGGCGCCCACCTGGCCTCCGCCCTGCCGTCCTTCTCAGAGCCCCGGGATGTTGCTGGAGCAGCGGGGTGTCCCTGGGAGCGGGTAGAGAAGGGCAGAGGAAAGTGACATTTTCTCCACGGTGCTCATAGACCAGCAACGCCAGCAGCGGCACTCCCGCCATGGCTGGGGGCTGGTGGTGTGGCCTGGGCTCCCGAGCGGAGGGTCGGGACCGGCCGGAGTCCTCGGTACTAACAGCTCGGGTTTGGGGCGCTGCCAGCTTCCTGCTGGCTGGGCGGCCTCCCGCCTCCCCTTGCTCCTCAGTGTATCAGGGGGGATGTGGCCCGCCTTCCAAGGTGGTCGTGAGGACAGAAAGAAGGAGGGCTTGGGAGGGGCCCGTGTGGCACTTTGTCCCTTCCTCCCAGTCTGCGTGGTGCTGCCCGGGGGCACAGGGGCCTTCCAGCCAGATCTGAGGGTCAGGGTCCCATGACCCCAGCTTTTTGCTGGGCCCTGACCTGCCGCCCAGGGCAGAGTGTGGACGGTCACATGTCCAGGAACCAGCATGTTGATGAAAAGGTTTGGGCACCGGGATAAAAGGGCTCACGCCAGCTGAGTCCCGGGGCCCAGGTGGGGCCGCCCGGTTGGGGGGAAACGCCGGTGGGAAGCAGAGCGCTGCGGACCAGGCGGGAGGAGGCAAGGGCCGCGGCCGACGGGCGTCTCCCAGGGAGGCCGCTGAGGCCCAGGGCACGTCCCGGTGACACAGAGCGGCCACCTGGGTGTGGGGTCAGCCGGCAGAGTCCTGAGGCCGTGGCGGACCTCAGCTGGATCTCAGGGTTCCGGGGTGGCTTCATGGCCTCTCTGGGCCTCGGGGGCTGACCTGAAGCCCCCCTGGATCAGCAGTGGAGTGGCTGGGCCGGCAGGACAGGCTCCAGGGCTGTCCTGGTGCCGGCGGCCTCGCTCCCGCCAGCCTCTGGGGGGCAGTGCTGGCCCAGCTACCTCCCTGTGGCCCGGCTGTGCCTCAGGCTTCTGCTGGGAAGCCCACGTGGGCTGAGCCCATCGGGCACTGCCTGTTGTCCTAAGCAGTGTGAGCGGGTTCCCGACTCCTGGGCCTGGCCGGCCTGGGGGAAGAGCGTGGAGCAGGCGGCCCCTGGCGGGACTGACCGGGAAATCGCTCCTGTGTGAAGGAGTGTGACGGAGTGAGGGCCTGGCCTGCATCCTGGTGGCTCCGAAGGTCCCTCACGGAATTGTAAAAAAGGGGTTCAGAGGGAGCCCCACCCCGGCACAGGGCCTCGCAGAGCAGGATGCTCAACCACAGGCCGCAGCGTGGGCTGGCCCAACGCCCGCCGGTCAGGGAGGCGGCAGGACCCCTGGTCCCTGTGAGCGAGCCCGTCCTCCGAGGGCCCTCTGTCTCGCCCTGGCGCTCACGGCAGCGCCGGGGGTGGGTGCGGGCGTGTGGAGGGGAGCGCCCCCCTGTTTACTGCCGCAGGACGAACCACCAGAAACTGGCAGCTTCAAGAAAGGGGTGAAAGCCCCGTCTCGCAGCCGTCCTGACCACGGCTGCCCCCTTCCTTCCCAGGCTCTGCGTGGTGTCCCTGGTGCAGGGAGGGACACAGGCCTGGCGGGGCTGGAGCAGGGACCAGGGAGGACGGAGGGACCCACTAGGGCTCGGGCGTCCGTCCAGGCACCGGGCATGTGTGGCCTCCCAGGGGCTTTGCGGGGTGAGCCTACCAGCCCCATTTTACAGATGGGGAAACAGAGGCCCAGAGCGAGGGTGGGAGTGAGGATGGGCACCCGGAGTCCGGGAGCCGGGCAAGGGCCTTTGCTTTCCCCGGGACCCCGTTTCCCTGCCCGTAGGACGCCGAGTGGGTAGGGACAGGTGAGCCCCCAGATTTGCAGAGGCCCCTCTGAGTGCCGGAAGACAGAAGCTGGGGCCTGGTTCAGCCCCTCACCCAAGTGTGCACGGAAGGGGCGGCTTTGGACAGAGAGCGGGCGGGGCCTCGCCGCTGCCACACGCCTGCTGGGCACTTGGTGGGGTGAGGGGGGCGGCCCCCTCGCTCAGGCAAACTGCTGAACCTCCGTGAGCCCGGGTGCTCAGGCCCTCTGAGGTGCCCTGGGAGTGTCCTATGCTTTCTGCCTGGTGTGACCAGCCCGGGGGAGTCCAAGGTGGACATTGGGAAGGTCGGGAGAACCTAGCTCTCCGTGGGCCAGGAGTGAGGGGGCTGGGACTCCGGGAAGGCGCCCTGGCCGTCTCCGCCCCAGGTGAGGGCGCCCTGGGCGCCCAGGGCTGCTGGCAGCATGAGCCACATGCCACAGGGTGAGGGCCCGGAGCTGCCACCGAGCGAGCCCACCGTCCCTCTGGTCGGGCCAGACTCCCGGGCCCTCCATCGTCGGCCCGCATGTTCCGAGTTTTCCTAAAGTTACCGCCTGTCGAGTCCTGGTTCCGCCTCAGGTCCCGAGCACGTCCTGTCCCCAGACTCACTGCGAAGCCCCCTGCCTTCGGATGGGCCCTGCACGTCCCCTCCCACTCAGAAGCCCGCCACACCACCCTCGAGGGCCTCCCCGGTCCCGCCTTCAGAATCGGTGATTAATTACACGAATAGGATCAGAATAGCTGTGATGACGGCACACAACGCCCATTGGGGGGACGCAGAGAGAGCGGGCAACCAACTCATTGGGGGCCCCTCCCGCATCGCCGTTATCGCCCCCACGCCCCGGCCTCGCTGCACGGCGGCTCTGAGGCAAATCCCGCGCCTCATCTTGTTTAACTCCACCTCCTTCGATATGCGCCCAACATAAGATTCTTTTATAAACATGACCGTGATGTCATTGTCGTCCGTAGAATGGGGTCTGAGCAGCACCTGTTCTGACGTGGGGGCCTCTCACTCCGTGGGCACCCTTGCCTGTCCTTTGTCCACCTTACGAAGCAGCCGTCCGAGAGGCCGGCTGTCCGCCTGGCGTGTCCGACCCCAGGTCTTGTTGATTAAGTCCCTCCGCTGGGCTTGCCCAGCCTGGAGCTGGTCGGAACCGGCGTTGGGTGTGGTCGGCGACATTTCAGGTCTGGTCTCGTTGGTGAACGGGCGGCTGGAATGCCCGAGGCCTCCGTCCACGGGTCCAGGAGCGGTGGCAGGCCAGCGACTTCATTCTGCTCCACGAAGATCAGTTCCACCGACGGTGAAGCGTGAAAGGCTTGCCTCCCGCTCCCCACTTGGCTGCTGCTCAGGTGCCCCTGCCAGCACGCCCGCAGTTGCTCCAGATCTTTCCCCCGAGAGCAGGCGCGAGGCCCGCAGACAGCTCGCTGGTGCTTTTCTCACGAAACAAATCGGGCCCGTTGGGCGCGGTGATCCGCAGCGCGGGCGGCTAGCTCACAGTTGTAAGTTGCACCGGTCTCCACGCCGCCCCGAGGAGAGCGCTCCGTTTTTATCCTCGGCGTTTCCTGGTGCGTCTCGGGAAGCCGAGGCTTTGAAAACCCGGCACCCCTCTCCCGCTGGAAGGAGACAACTCGATAGTCTCCTACGTGTTACCCGGGTTCAGAGCCCCCCGCTTAATTCACAGATGGTTTCTGCATGATTCTCACTAAAATCATTTTCAAAAGAAGACCCACACATGCCAGAGCTCGGTCACCCGGATCTCCGAGTCTACAGCTGCCCCTCCGTCGTGTCTGCGTCCTCTCTCTCTCTCTCTGCAGTTTGTTTGTTGAGGGCAACTTGTCTGCTGTCCTTCGGAGCCTGGGCCTGCCTGGGGTCCTGGTGTCACTGCCCCGTCCCTGTGGCCTGCAGAGGGGCGGGCCCACGTCGGGGTGTCTGCCATGAGGACTGCGCAGCGTCTGCCTGTCTCCCTCCTGGGTGGCGTTCGTGGCTGTCGGCCGTCATTCCCGCACCGTCAGCTCCCTAGGGAGACGCGGCACGGCGCCGATAAAATCCGTCACTCCTCCTGAGGTGGTTGTCTCCGCTGAGTTTCCCCACGGGAGGAGCATCTACCCGACAGCTGTCGGTAACGGGGACCTGCCTTCGGGAGGACGAGCCGTCAGGAGCCTGCCTGGGTCTCTCCCTGGGTTTTTACTCGTTTTCAGAGTGACGAGCTGTTTCTCTCGCTTCCTCTGGAACACCCGCCCCCTGCCCCCATCACCTTCAATGCAGGAATGTGGACATATTTGGTCAGCTGCCACTTGCTGATACTTAGATTTTCCGCCCTAGGCTTGTGGAACCCCCTCCTGCTTGGTCCCCCAGTCCTTTTGTGTGACCCCAGAGCCTTCGAGCAGGTCCTTGCCCTCCGGTCTGCGCTCCTCCCGGCTCACACCCCGCCCCGGACCTGGCCATCTCTCCAAGGAGCCCAGGGATCTGTTGGGGGTGGGGGCTGGCGCCGGAGGGGGCTGGAAAACCCACTGTTCCTGGATCGGTCTTCCTTTCTGAGCTGTTCCTCAGACAGCCTACCAAATTTTATTTTTACAGGTTAAAAAACTAAGTCAAATTCAGGCTGACAAGGTTTTATTTAATGACTTTGAATCTCCTTTCACGCTGACAAGCTTCCTTCCTAATGGCATCCCAATAATTACGTGTTTGTTTACCTTCATGCAAATACAGTTTCAAAGTAACAACACCAGCATCATTAGTAACAATTTGGTGGCTGAGACGCACTAGACTAGAAGTGAGTCTCTCCGTGGCCCCGAGGGCGTGGACCTCTGTAACACACCGTCAAACCTCTGTTTTAAACTCACACGGCGCTGGGTTCACTGGTTTTGCTTTGCCTTTCATTTTTAGCCGCTGCTATTTTGAAAACTTAATTCTGTTGCAAAGTCACTCAGAGCGTCGGCTGGTGTGTTCGGGGAGGCCTCCCGTCCGTCCCCGCCCCGCTGCCCCCCAATCCTGTTTCGGGCCCCTCCCTGAGCTGTAGAGGTTTTCTCCTCCACCGTTGGCTCCGAACTTTCCATGGCTCCTTGCGCTCACGCAGACGGCCGCGCACAGCCCCGCCCCCGCACAGCCCCGCCCCTGCCGGTCTGGGGCTCCTCTGCTCGCCTCTCACTCCACACCCCGAGGGCGGGTGCGGCCACACGCCACCGCCCCAGCGTCACAGGTGGGATTGAGTGTCTGTCAGATGGACGGATGGAGGTTGTTCGGGAGGTGCAGAGGAGCCCGCCCCCCGCCCCCGGGTCAGGCAAGGACAGTTTGAGACAAGAGCGCTTGGGCAGAGGCGTGCATGGGGACCGGGGACCCCGTGCTGGCCTCCAGCGTGTGCTGGGCTCCACGGCACAGCAGGAGGGCTTGGAAATCTGCGGGGCTTGGTCACCCACGTGAGGGAGGGGTGACAGGCTTTGCTTTCTCCAAGTCACCACCCCGAGGGGCTGGGAATCCACAGAAGACGTGGCTGGTGGGCACCGAGGAATCCGGAAATCCGCCTCACCGGTGTGCGGACACCTGGACGTCTCGGTGCCCTGTGGAAGGCCCCAGGGAGGCTGGGGGCGCTCCCCGGGGGAGGAGTCCCTCGGGGAGACCCCGACTCCTCAGCTGGCAGACAAGAGGAGCCTCTGCCAGCCCCCGGGGATTCGCCTTGCACACCTGCTTGTGTGTGCAAACACCCCATTACGTCTGATTACAAACCATTAGTGCAATTAGGTTAGCCCCTCTCCCCGCTCCGGGGCGAGCCAGCTGTGTTGGGGGCCAGGGATAGAATAGCAAACAGCTTCCTGTAGAGGCTGCATCCGCTCTCGGGGATCCGGGAGCCCGTCCGCTTGGCCCGGGGAGCCCGGGCTCTGGACTGACCCCGGGGGTGGGGGCAGGGTCGCCCGGGTGAGAACCGCAGCCTGGGCCTGACTTGGCATTCAGCCGACCACCCCCGCTCCGGCCCTGCCTCGGCCGCCTGCCCGTGCGCTGTGGTGGCGTCCGCGCTGGGCATCCTTCCACTCGCATCGCCTCTTTCATCTCGGCCCGCAGCCCGCAGCAGCCTTTTTAAGCCCCAGCACTCGGTCACCTCTGGCCCCGTCACCTCCAGGGAAGCCGGAGTCAGAGACACCCCACGTGCCGCTCTCCTGACCCTCCTCGCAGAGCGCAGACTCAGCCCGAGGGACTTGAAAGGGCCGTTGGAGCCGCGCACTTGGCCGGGAGACAGAAAAGCGCTGCTGGCTGTTTGTTCTGAGAGTCGGGAGTGAGTGCGCGCTTCCTCGGAGCCGCTGCCCGCCCCGCCCTGCCCGCGGGTGGACGCTCTGCTCTCTGTGCGTGCCCGTCCTGAGCTCGCTGCCCGGCGGCGCTGGGACGGCCGTCTGCCCAATTCTAGGACGAGCGCTCTCCCAAATTTCAACCCCCCTGACGTTGGGCACATCTGTTGGGGGCCGGGGTCGAGTTGCTCTAGTCTGGCAGGTGTCCAGGGTGCAGCTGCCATGTTCAAGTTCATGTACGAACTTGAACTTGGCCGTGGCCCGTGGGGATTGACGGCAAGTATGCAGGCACCTGGTTCTGTGTTTTTGTGCCCTGCAGCTGACTGGGCTCCTCCTCCCACCCAGAGGTGACTGTGCTCCTAGGGCTGTTTGTCTGGGGCTGGTGGCGTGGGGACGTGGGACTTTCCTTGTTAAAACTGGGCAATCCCAAGCAAACTGAGGGGAGAGCTTCATTCCGTTTGTTCCCCGTCCCTTGGGTCGAGGTCGGCTAACAGCACGGCCAGTGGGTGCCGGTCCCCGAAACCTCCCGAACCCCTGGTCTGGGAGCGCTTGCCGATCCCCTTGGCGGAGACACGCCCACCAGCTCACTCCCAGTCACGTGAGAGCTCGGTCTAGGCCAGCGGAGCTCCCCCCAAGTCCCAGCTGGGCAGGACCAGACACCCGTGGCCTCGTCCCTCAATGCTGTTGCTTCAAACCCGCACACTGCGTCACTCGTGTTGCGTGAGGCGGGGTGGCTCACTGTGCAGCCAGGGCGGACGGACGCACGCCGCTCCCACTGCTTTCCCCTCGCCGAGCTGTGTGTTGTAGACACATCCCGAGTGTCGAGTGCAGCTGCCACTAAACTGACTTCTAAAGTGTACGCTGTGATTCTGCAGGGAGCGGGGGTCCCCGCTAGCACAGAGAGGCGGGGACAGAGAACAGGGTCCCCTTCATGTCAGTGACACGAGTGCACGCCTCTGAGGACTGCTCCGTGTTTTCTCACAAAGTGACAACAGGTGCGTGGGGAGAGGACACAGCTCTGTCCCACACCGAGACGCCAGCCACGGGCTGGCCCAACGCAGCCGGGCAGGGCAGCCGAGGACAGAGAAACGGCTCAAAGCCCCAGAAGGGAGCGGAGTAACCCCCCGTCGGGAGAGGCCGGCGTGACCACTGCACACGCCGTGCAGGGTGGTCATGAGGCACGCTGTCGTCACCGGCAGGTTTTCCTTAGCGTCCCACGAGGTCGTGGCGTCTTGCACTCGACGGCATGTCCGTTTGACAAGACAGAGCATCGTGTCTCGGTCTCTGTGGCCCCCGCTGGACCCCCCGGCCCTGTGTCGGCGGGACCTTGCTTTCTGGGCACAGGGCTGAGTGCCTGACCGAGTGGACACAGGGGTCCTGCAGCTGGCACAAGTGGCCATGACCTTCACGCCCTCCCCGTGCTGCTGGGGGACCTCGCTCCTCACTCAGCTCACCCTCGGAGCGACCCCGAGCTGCAGCCGAGCAGGCCGGATCTGCCCGTTTCACAGATGCAGGCGCGGAGGCAGCTTGGTGGATGACAAGCGGGGACAGCTGCACGGGGGTGACCCGGGCAGCCGCAAGGGCTCCGAGCCCGGCAGGGCCTGCACGTGGTTCGATGCTCTGCTGTGGCCGAGTCACATTCTTGAATTCGGACAAGGCCCTGGGAGGTCGTTTTGCACGGGGGCCCCGTCGGTTAGGAAGCTGGTTCCAGTTGCCAGGCCTCCTGGGAGGCGGCTGAGAGCCGGGCCCGCCCGGGGGGTCTGCAAGGCCTGGAGCATCGGGCGGGAGCTCGCTCCCAGCAGAACCCGGAGCCCTGGAAGCGGGTCAGCAGCAGGCTGGCGTGTGTGCCAGACCGTTCTCGTGGCCCGTGTGGCCGTGAGCCCGGCGGTGGGTGCGTGTGTGACCACACCCAGAGGAGGGGCGCCCCTGAGGTCCGGCCCCGGCCCCTCGTTCGCCCCTCAGTCCCAGGCAGGCGCCGGTGCCCGGCCTGCGGGGACCCCTGGGGCCTCTCCGTGGTGGGCCCGCGTCCAGACGCCCGCTGTGCTGAGGAGCAGAGGCCCGGGGCTGACCTTGCCTCGCGTGGGAAGGTGAGCCGCACGAACAGACGGTCACTTCTAAAATAGAGCTGACTTTCCCGACACCTGGTGATTAATGTGGGGAGAGGAGAGCTATTTCAGGCCCAGCAAAGGAGAAGCATCTTCCTTTCCCGGCGTCTGCTGAACTTTTCACTCCGGCGTGGCTGCAGGGGGAGGGGCCGAGGGAGCAGCAGGCTGGAGCCAGTGAGCGGCCAGGGCGGGGGCTGGATGTGCCATAGGCCACTCGGGCCACCTGAACCCAGAGTGACACAGTGGCCACAGTGGGCAACCCTCTGTCTTGTTGGGAGTGACCCTGAGGTCCTCTCACATGGACGCAGCGTCCCGCACAGCGCCCAAGAGGAAAAGGCCTGAGCCTGGCCACCCTGTCCTGGACACACATGTCCTCAGCCTCCCGCACCCCGGGTGGCTCCTGCGCATCAGCAGACGCCCCCCTCCCCCGGTCCCTCCCCCGCTAGCGTCTCTGCTGGCTCTGGGTGGCGGGGTGGGGGGTGGGAGGTGGGGGGGTGCATGTTGAGCGGGAGCAGAGCAGTGACTCCGTCCCAGGCTCCGCGTGCCTGTGGCCTTGACGATGGGGCTGGACCCTCCCCGGGGGCGTCCAGGTGCCGGGTGGGCCATCACTGTGGCCAGCTCTGCCAGGAGATATTGTTTTACACCCCCTTCTTTGGGTGTTGGCTGGGAAGTACACGTTGTGTTTCTTTATTAAAACTGTTCATCAAATAAAATGCAAACAGGAGAGGGAACAGAGAAGGAGACAAGTATTTGGAAGACGGAGCTGGCCCGTGGGCGGATCAGGATATTTCCTTCAGGCGAAGCCTGGGCAGAACCGGATGGCGGGGGCCTCCTCGTGCCTCGGTTTCCCCACGGTGCTCCGTCCGTGGAAGGCCCAGAACCAGATGTCTGTGAATCTTGGAAGCCGTGGGCACGCCCCAGACCTCCCCGGGACTCGGGCCCCGCTTCTAGGCTTCACGTGCGTCCACCCGTGTGCTCCCCCGACTGCTGCTGAGGCCGGGACCGGGACTGCCCTCCTCTTACGGAGGAGGACACCACAGCCCGGAGAGACCGCGCTGCTGTCCAGTGTCACACGCGTATTGTGATTTCTGCTTTACGGGCGGAGGGACTGAGTTCCATCAGCCGTGACACTCTGCTGGGACGCACGGAGCGCGGAGTCTGCAGGTGCTGGCTGTCCCTGAGGCCCGCCTGGGCTCCACCTGGGTTCCACGGGGCAGCAGGCACACGGCAGTCGGAGCCGGTTCCCCCGGTGGAGGTCTGTTTTGCGCTCCCTCTCGGGATGAGCTCTGCGGGCTCTGGAGAAGAGTGGGCCCCCAATGTCGGGCGGGGTGTGCCCTCGGGGCCGAGCGGGCGCTGTCCGTGGGGGCAGTTGCTGAGTTCCTCACCCGGCCCGTTTCTCCGTCCGGTCGTTCCGCGGTTGGTGGAGGTGCGTCGTGGCGATGCGCTGAGACTGTGGGTTTGTCTGTTTCTCCCTTCCCTTCGCTCTGCTTTCTCCACCGTCAGCTGGAACACATTCGGGGCTGGTGCGTGTCCTCGGGGGACTGACACTTTCGTCCTTGTGTGACCTCTCTCTCTCTCGGTCTGAGGGCTCCTTCAGCTGATAGGGACGTACACACCCTGCCTCCTCTGGGTCCATGTCTGCGGGGGGTGCCTCTTTCCACCCTTTCCCTTTTGACCCGCCTACACCGCTGTGTTTGAAGTGCATGTCCCGCAGACCTCGGAGAGGGGTTTCGCTCAGACCACTCTGTTAGCCTCTGTCTTTTAACAGGTGTACTTAGGCCATTCACACCTAATGGGATTGCGGGGAAATCACAGTGTAAAATGGGCGGCCACTTTTGGTTTTCGTTCTCTGTCCTCTCTGGCTTTTGTTTCCCTCCCCCCGCACCCGCCCCGCCTCCCGGTGGGTTGCTGGAACAGGCTCTTTAGAAGGCCCCTGGATCCGGGCGTGGGGTTCCTGGGCGTGTCTGTGTGTGTGGCCACTTTCTGCAGTGGCCGCGCTGTCCCTGACTTCCCGCGCCCCACTCCTGGTCTCGCTTTCACCGGCTGGAGCCCAGCGTGGAAACTTGCTTCCCCGTCCGTGTTATCACTTTCCCTTATCGATGACGTAATAATTGAGGACCGTTTCCGTCCCTAAATTCGGAGCCTCGGTGCAACAGCACTGGCCTCCGCCGTGGAACCTAATTCGGGAATCGTAGCAGGAGGAGGGGCAGGTGCTGCGTTTAGCCGTGTCTCCCCCCTTCCTGCTGCCCCCCTCCTTCCTGGGGTGGCTTCTTCTCTCACTGCGTCTGCTCCGTCCAGAGACCCAGCTCCAGCCGCTTCCAGAGTGCCGGTCTGCGCGCAGGACAAACCCTCGTGCTTGCCCTCCGCCCGAGAACGTCTCTGTTTCCCGCTCGCGTCGGAAGGAGGCTTTCCGGCCTCAGAACTCCCGGCTGACAGTTCTTTTCTTCCAGTCTCTGAAAAACACTGTGTCATCTCCGTCCGCCCCTCCGCGTGCTGGTGGGAAACGCGCTGTCATTCTCATCGTCTCCCCCACGGGTGATGCGTTGTTTTTCTCCAGCTGTTTCGCGGTAGTTTTTTTTTTTTTCCAGTTTGCAGAAGTTTGACTATGACGAGCTTTTGTGGGGATGTGCTTAGGTTTTTCCTGACTGAATTCGTGTGCCGACGTCTTGCCTCATTCTAGAAGTTTTCAGGCGTGGTTTTCGAAGTGCGGTGTCCACTCCGTCTGTCTGTCTGTCTCTCACGTGTCTCTGAGGACGGGGACCTTCCGTTGCAATCCCACAGGGGGCGAGGCTCTGCTCGCTCTTCGGCACGTCTTCCCGGGGTCGTCGGATTGGGCGATCGCTCTCGTCCTGCCTGTGAGCTCGCAGAGCCCCCGCTGCCCCTCCACTCTGTGCGGGGGCTCACCCCCCGCTGCAGAAAGTTTCAGCGACTCTCGGTGGCCGTTCTGAATTGCACCCGGGTTTCTCTGTGTCCCCCGTTTCTGGGCTAACACACCTCCTCGTCTGTTCGTTGCATGTTGTTTGTGATTTATTTTGGGCGCACTTCCCGGCGGCTGCTTGGAACTCTGGGTCAGGACGTCGTCGCCCCTCTGTCGCCTTGGTGTCGGCGTCTACTGGTTGTCTGGTGTCCTGCAGTGTGAGGTTCTCCGGTTCTTGGCCTGGCGAGTGCTTTTCGACGGGAGCCTGACATTTGGAGGGCTGCGGTGTGCACCCGGGTCCCCGCGAGCCCTGTTTCCGCTGACTTCCGGCCCCGCTCTGGCAGCAGGGGGCGGGGCTGGCTCCTCACTTCCGGGGCGGGCGGTGGTAGCCGTCCTGTTCCTCTTCTGGCCTCTGTTGGCGTTGAGGGGGCGCCTCCTCCTGACGGCCGGGCGGAGGTGAAAGCTCAGGCCCCTCACGTGGTGCCCACTGACACCGCCTCACGGGGACTAACGTCCTGGCTCCCTGCTCGGCCTTCTCCGACGTGCCCCAGACGGGAGCGCACAGCAGGACAGCAGGTGCCTGCTGCCCGCACGCCGGCCCCTGCGCCTGGCCCTGCTGTGCCTCTGCAGACCCGTGGGGCTGCCCGGACCGCCCGTCATTCTGGGGCCCGTGCAAAGGGCAGGCGGCGGCTCCTCTTGTCCGCAGCTGTAAGATCAGGCCCCAGCGCCTGCTGCCCAGGGCCCCCCACCTGCCCCCGTCACACCTGCAGCTCCGGGAAGCCGGGCCGCGCTGCGGAGGCGGGGCATCGGGGCTCATGAATATTTCATCGTGAAATTCCCGAGGAGAGCGGCTCCCCAGGCAGCTGCGTGCCCAGTCCTCCCACCTCGGGGACGTACACTGTCGCGCCCCTGCCCCCCTCTCGTCAACATCGGACGTTCCGCAAAGCCCTTCGCTGCTAAGTAGCTTGCGGTGGCACAAAGAGAAGATAAGGGCGGCTGACATTTGTCCCACATGTCCTCTCGCAGCGCCCTGTCTCAGGAGTTAACCCGAGTGAGCTCCCTCGAGACAGGGACGCCGGCGCTCGGACTGAGCCTCACTGGTGGAAAGGACGGTGTGGATGGCGCCCCCACCCCCGTCTAGGGGACCAGGAAGCCCCACCCACTCTGCCCCCGCCTCCCCAGTCCCTTGCCCACACACGAAGAGGAAGCCTCAGGGGGCCCCCGGGCCTCCCGCCTGGAGCCTTCCGGGCCCACCTGAGTCCCCCCACGAGACCCCACTGCAGTCTCCAAGGCCTCTGACCAAGGTCGCCTTGTCCTCAGCCTGGAGCTCAGAGACAGTCGCTCCTGGTGCCTCTGTCCCCTCTTCACACTCGGGAAGGCAGATCTTCTCTGTGAGCTGCCTGTGGGGTGAGTAACGCACCCAGGCGTGGCGAGGGGCTGTCACCCCGTTTCCAGAGCGAAGGCTTGGAGGCGAGCTCCAGGGAGGCCGGGAGGCCGGCAGGGGAAGTGGCCAGGGGACAGTCCAGGCAGCCTGGGTGTGGGGCAAGCTGAGATGGGTCTCGGTGGCTGTGCCTGAGGCTGGATGCAGTGCCTGGGACAGAGTGGCCTGTCACCTGCTCCCTGCTGAGCTCCTGGTGGCTTTCAGGGCAGCCTCCTGCACAGGGTCCTCGCCCTCGTCCCGTCTCTGGGCCCCAAGCTCTGGGGCCCGGGATGGAGGGGTAAGGGTCCTGTGGGGCCACCACGCCTGGGACGGGGGGCTGGGCCCGGCCTGGTTTGGGGAGTGGGGTTCCACGTAAGGTCACAGCGCCGTGTCAGCCGCAGCTCCGCACTCTCTGGGTGCGACACCCCCGGGTCAGATCTGCGTCTCCCCGCTTCCCGACCAGCCCGAGGGCTCTCGCTCACCGAGGGGCGACCGTGCTGAGGGAGGCTGTGGCGGGCAGGTGGTCAGGCAGGAGGCTGGGAGCACGGGCGGCTGTCTGGGGGCCTGCCGTCCGCAGGGGCGGGTGGCCTCAGTCACGGGCCAGCCCCCTGTTCACCGCTCACCACTCTGCCAGCCCTCCTGTGACTCCGGCCGCCGCCCCTGGTGCGTGTGCCTGTGTGTGAGTGTGCGCCAGTGTGCGCACGGAAGCACACACGTGCCTACGTGTGCCTGTTTTCATGCACGTGTGTGCAGGCGTGTTTGCGTGCAAGCACGTCTGCGTGTGTGCCCGTGCACGCACACATGTGTGTGTATTGTCTGTCTACCCCTGAGAACGTGCACCCCAGGGCAGTCCCGATCAGGACTGCTGCTTTGTGCCCCACCCTGTGACCGCCACACCCTGCGTGAGCCCCGGATGTCTGTTAAATAAAAATTCCGAGAGAAAAACAGATCGAGGCCCGGGCAAGTCGACTCACCAAGAGGGACTGAAAACAGCCCGCAGACCTGCGGACCTGCCGCGGAATCCACGCGTCCCCGACCGCGCGGCGTCTCTGCTTGAAGCGGGAGAGGGGGGCTGGTGAGGTTTGGGGAGCAGGCCCCCCACACCCTGATCAGATGCTCAGGGTCGGCGCGTCACTTGGCCTGGCCGGCCTGTGCCCCAGGACATTTACCAACGCGCACGCCCTGTGGCCCGGCACCCCCGTCTGGGCCGCATCACGAGGAAACAGTGGGACCGGAGCCGGTGGGCGGTGTGGGTGCAGGGGCGCCGCTTGCCCGGGGCTCTGTAAGTTCTTAGCCGTTGTCTGTGCAGAGCTGGGAATGAAGTTAACGCCCGTCGGCAGGGGCAGGGAAATAAACCTCGGCACACCCCACGGTGGGCTGCGGGCGGCGGGGAGACGCGGAGGGTTCCAGGTCACTGGCGTGCAAAGGCGTCCGCGGCGGGCCGCTGCGCAGGGCTCCCTCCCGCTCTGCCGCACAGCAGCGCCCTCCGCCTCTCCAGAGAGCATGCGCGGCAGCGAGCACGGAGCCCCAAACCCATTCGCCGGCATCCGAACGGCTCCGGGGGGTGAGTTGCCCGTCATTTCCCTGCAGCTCCTCGTTCCTGCAGGTATTGTCTTAGTTTTTTATTGTACGCGCTTTTCCAATCAGTGCTTATTACTTTAATAACCATAAACATGGTACTTTTATATTTTAAGTGATTCTCTTGTGCCCGGCGCTGACGGCAGGGCCCCGTCTCCACAGTGCCCCCTTGGCTCCGCGGTAAAGGGGGGGAAAGCAGTTTCCGACACGTCCCCGTCCCCGTCGGGCTGGACGCTGAGCTGGAGGCATTCGCAGAGACCAGCTCGCAGACCCCTTGGGTGAAGTCACGCTTCTCATGGGCGTGTCACAGGACAGGGCGGCTCAGAGTGGCCTGCCGGAGGTCACACGGCGGAGGCTGGCCGTGTGGAAGGAGGGGCCTGTGTGGGCACGGGTGAGTGCAGGTGGGCGCTGTCTCCGCCGGAACGTGGAGTGGCCAGTCCTTGAGTGATGGTCGCCGCTGACCGGAGACTTCTGGACCAGCAGGGGGCTGAGGGGGTCCCGGCTGGGTGCGGGGGTGTCCGAGGGGTGACTGCTGAGCCTGGGGAGTCTGGAGGCGGGTGGGGGTACAGACCTGGCCCTGAGGAGTGTGGGTGAGTGGGAGACGGGCCGCCCACACCCTCCAGTGGGACACACGGGTCAGCCCTGCCGGACCTGCCCCCCGGGGTGGTGGCGGGGAGGCTGCCAGCAGGGCAAAAGGCCGTCCCGGGGCGCACTGTGAGCGGGTCTGGGACTGGCACCGCCCGGTGGGCAGTGAAGGCCAGACATTCGCGGGCACTCTGCCAAGTGGCTTTAGCGCAGATCTATCACCTACCCCCGCACAGCGCTGGGAGGCAGACACAGTGGCCGCGCTGCTTTACAAGTGAGCCAACGGGGCCCGAGAGGTCGAGGGACTGGCTGGAGACCACACAGCCCGTCGGAAGGTGCTATGGACAGAACGTCGCGTCTCCCCAGTCAGGAGGCCCTGACCCACGGAGACGGGGGCCGGGGAGGTCGTGAAGGCGGGCCCCCCGATGGCGTTGGTGATCCTGTACAGAGAGACAGAGGCACGGGTGTCTCCAAGTCTCCCCCCTTCTCTTATCAGGACATCAGAGCTTTTTCTGGGTTGCTTTCGTCGATGTAACTTGCTGTGGGTGTTTAAAAATAAATGTTTAACTTTAGAATGGTTTCAGATGTCCTGAAAAAGCTCCCGCAGGCCCCGCACCCAGCGTCTGCTGCGTTCACATCTCGGGCGACCGCGGCGCGTTCGTCACCGCTGACGAATCGGGATCGCCCCCCTGTTAGCAGCGGGCTCCGCGCGTTCCTCGGATGCCCCAGCTCTCGCCCAGCGACGTCGGTTCTGGGCTCCGTGATTAGGCTTCCTCGGCGGCGGCAGTGCCTCCCACAGCCCTCGTTTCGACGGCCCCGACGGCCCCCAGGAGGCCCGATGTTCTGCGGAGCCGGGCTGAGGTTCTTCTCACGGTTCGGCGGGGGTTTCATGTTTCCAGGAGGGGGAGCGCTCAGTGAAGTGTCGTTCCCGGTCTGTCCAGGGCACACGGGTGGAGAATACAGACCCACGGAGCCCCTCGAACACGGAGCCGGAGCTGCCGCCCAGGAGGGACCGCCCTGGCCGCTCACGCCCCACCTCGGGGCGTGGGAACAGGGCGTTGGAGCAACCGTGGGCAGCACAGTGCCCGGAGAGCTGGCTGCGGGCACGAGAGCGCGTGTGCCGGG
>CM052544.1:123098702-123114089 GCA_028533065.1 Trachops cirrhosus
GAGCTCTGCCTGCTGTCCTCCGTGTGCGTCTCCAGTCCTGCGTGTCCGTCAGCGAGGGCGAGGCCGTTGCTCCCTGGGTGGTAACCCACTTTGTTTGTTTTGTGGCTGAAACCGCAGGGGCGCGTCCAGCCTGCGTCCCTTTGAAGCGCCCGTCTCTGCGTTGCTCCCTCCCACAATTCCTGCCGGGACAGCGCTCCCGGCTCATCTCGCAGGGGCCCTGCCCCAGCTCTGGCGCCGCTTCCCCGGGGTCCTGGGGACGCGGCTAGAGGCCGGGGCGGTGTGCCCGTGGCCGTGGTGTCCTTGTTCCTAGTCCCTCCGGGCTGACAGAGGCAGGAAATGTGCGCACGCGTGCTGACCCGTGCACATGCGGGTATCTGTAAACGCTTCCGTGTGTACCCACGCGCGTCTGCGCTGGAGCAGACTCAGGCTCACACCGCGTCTCCAGCTCTCCCCCGTCGTGTGCGTCCTCGCAGCCCATCCCCCACCCCCCTATTGGTAACTTCCCGCGCAACCGTGAGGGACCCGCTTCTCCGCCCGCTGCCCAGTCACTGACCGGTCAGTCCGGGTCCACGTGTGCAGCAGGGTCAAGGAGGCTGGCCACGCCCCGCGGGAAACCCTGCCACCCACGGGAGCGTGGCGTGCTGTGACGCCCCTCTGCCTTCCCTCCCACAGATGCCAGGCGTTTCTAGGGGTCGTGGGTCGGCTCTTTGCCCCGCTCGCCTCTCCCTTTGGGTTCCTCACCCCAGACCTTTGCCCTGGCGGCTGCCCCCCAGGTGTCCCCGACCTCAGGGCTCAGCCGAAGGGCCCCTGCCCTTCTCAAGCTGCCTGCGGCTGCTCTCGACCTCAGCACCACCCTCTCCCATGGCAGCATGGGTCCCGACCCTGGGAGTCTCCATCCCACTTCCCTGGCTGCTGCCCCCGTGGCCCTGGGGCTGGTAACTAGTGACAGGGGACCTGATGGCAACCGGAGGCAGTGGGTACGGAGGGGCTGCCAGTTGCAGAAAACCACCCAAGTGCAGGGACAAAGCCCACTCTGCTTTTGCCACATCTCAAGGGCCACTGCCCCCCCCCCCCCCCGCCCATGCCCCACATAAATGCTGGGCAGCTGCTCTGGGCTCCCTGGAGCCCGCGTCCTTCCAGTCCCCTTCGTGGGACGTGCAGGGCCCCTCTGTGTCAGGGAGTAGGGGAGGGAGGGAGCATGGCAGCACGCCAGGAATTCTCCTGGAATCTTCCTCCAGTGTCACCCCATTAAACCCCTGACCGACCCTGTGCAGGAATCGTCCAGTCGGTCACCCGCTGGGGCGGATACACGGAGTGCCTACTGTGCGCCAGGCGCTGGGAGCGCAGCCGCGAGCGCAGGCAGTTCTCTGGCTGCGGAGCCGGCCACAGCCTGCCAAGGACAGCTGGCCACCGAACAAGCAGATAAATAGAACAGTGACAGAGAAAAATCAGGGAGGGTTGGGGACGGCCTTTCTCAGAAGGCGAACTTGAGAAAGACCTGGAAGGTGAGAGAGCGGGCAGCGAGCCCGGGGCAAGGTTCCCGACAGCTCCGAGCCCCTCCTTCCTCCACACGGGAGGCGATGGACGATTTCTTGGCACAAGGTCCAGCTGAGGCGTAAATGGGTCACCTGCTGGAAAGCCCGGGGCCTCCATGGGCCGGGACCCTGATCCGCCAGGCCTGCCTCTCCCTGGGCACGGAGCGGGGGCACCAGGGTGGTGGCACTGCGGTCAGCGCCATTGGAGTTATCCCTGGGGTCCAGGCACACCCCCCATCTCCTGATGTCCTCGCTGTGGTCACGAGGAGGTGTAGTGACGACCGCCGGCCCCAGGTGTCCCACAGACAGCGCCCAGGGTCCAGGCCGGACCAGGGCGGCACGCGGCAGCCACCTTACACACGGCGGGAGCTCTGTGCTCTGTGTGGTGGCATGTGGCGCTCTGAGAAGCTCTTCCTTCCTGGAACCACGAGGCCTCGAGAGCTCTGATAGCAAGGACTTAATGGAGCCTGTGTCCCTCCACCTCACGGCCACCCTGCATCACAGGTGACGAGAGAGCTCGGAGGGGCCTGGCGGGGCCCCTTTGAGTGTCAGGCTGGAGCCTGCAGACGGCCGCTGGAACCTCGATGACTGGGCCTGGACAGCCTGGGGGTGTACTGGGTCCCCACCACCGGGGTGTGGCTCCGCACAGTGCGCCAGACGCCCGGGAGGCTGGGAGGCGGGAGGCGGGGCCCTGCCGAGGTGCCTCCTGCAGCTGGGCCTGGAGATGCGGCTGCTGGCACCTGTCCCCACCCCGTGAGTGAATCACAGCCCAGCCCGGCTGGCCAGCGAGATGAGAGAAGCCAGCGCGCTGATCACCAAGCGTCCTGCATGATTTGATTAGCTGGGAGATTGATAGGCTGGACGCCCCCCCTGTACCTGGCAAGCCGCTCAGCAGCCATGAGCCTGCTGGAGCACAAACACGGCGGCATGGCCAGCGCCCCCGCCCTGCCCCGACCCCTCAGCTCCTGCCACTCGGGCTTCTCCCTGGCATCCTGTCCACGCCAGGGCCTCAATCCGGAAGCCGGGCAGCCGGCCCGAGCCCCTCCCGTCCCCGTGCAGGGTCCCGCGGGCAGGGGACCCCCATTCCAGTGCCCTCTCGCTCCAGCCGCTCTGCCGTGCAGGGGTTTCCCCACCCCTGCCCCCCTGCCGGAGCCCAGGTTTTTGGTCTTTTGGCTTCTGTCGCCTAGTGGGCTCCGTGGGGAAGACAGAGCCGAGGAGGGGGAGGGGCCGGGTTCCAGCAGCACCCTCACCATACACCGAGCAGAGCCTTCAGGGTCTGAACAGCGTGGCAGGGCGGGGCAGCCGCTCAGCCCCGGCCCGGCCTCGCATCTTAGAGGAGGGTAGCCCGGGCTGGAGGGTGCCGGCCAGGCCCCCAGGCTCCGTCCCCTTCCCCTCCCTGCCACCCCTGGGAGAGGAATGATGGGCTGTGGCTGAGGCAGCCCCCCACCCTCGGCCCATCCTCTACACCCATCCCCTCCCTCGCTCACTTCACCCCTCACTGCTGCTCCGGGGTCCTCGGGAGGCTCTTGGGTCCTTGGGAGGCTCTTGGGTCCTCAGTGCTCATTCGTCTACAACATGGGTAATGGGGCCGCCTCTCCGACTCGCCAGCGAGGAGTAGGAAGCCGCCCTGAAGCCACTGGAGCAGCGCCTGGCCTGGGCCTCCCTCTGGCACCACTCGGGGAAGGGGGTCAGGCGGGCGGGGGATGGGAACCGCGGGGGAGGGGACACCGGGCACACAGGACAGGGCTGCCTGAAGGTGGCGTTGTGCCCACACCTGTCGCAGGAGCAACGATGGGCCCGTTTTTGGGGTCCTCTTCTCTTGGGCTCACTTTTGAGCATTTCAGTGATTTTAGCTCATTTGTTTCTCGGGAAGTCAATTTCCAGCTCCGGGGGCATTTCAGCTGCTGGCTGGGAGATGTTGCCGGGAGGGGGCAGCACTGGCCGAGGCCAGGGCGAGGGGAGCAGGCAAGCCGGGCCCCCAGGAGGGGCTGGACAGGCCTACGGGTGAGGAGACCCCTCCTCTGTGGAGGGCAGGGGGCTCAGCTCCACTGCGACCTGCTCACAGAACTCACTCCCTTCAGGATTAGCGTTAAGCGTATTAAAAATAAATCGGGACCCGAAAAGCGAGAATTAAGTAAAATTTAATATTCATCATGCCTCAGGAGAAGGAAGATTTCCTAAGTTTAGAACTAATACAAGGAATCAGGAGAGAAAATATGGACAGATTTGACTGCATAAAAATGGAAATCTTCTGCATGTCAAAATTAAACCACCAAATAAAAAGACAAAAAAAAATATGGCCTGGGAACTATATTTGCAGCAAACACGACAGACAACGGCTTAATTTCTTTATTAAATAAAGAGCTCATACGAATATCTGTGAAGACACGAAAATGCACATGATGTCAAGATCAGATTCTTTTTTTTTTTTTTTTGAGAGAGAGATTGGGACGGGGCTGTTACCCTGGTGGGGGAACAGCCAGGCTTCCGCCAGGAGGGGGCGTGGCCCAGGGACCTCGGTGCTGACGGAGACTCCGAGGGAGGGGCGCGATTCGCACATATTTATCGTCTCTCCCCACTTTTCTGTTTTTTTTTCAGCTTTTAAGGAGCAGGCTTCACCTAACAGAAACGTGTGGTATGAGGCAATGGGTATCTTGATCTATTATTGTAATTATTAGAGGCAGTGGCAACAGCCAGCACTGCGGAGCGGTTGCTATGCAGGGAGGCGCTCAGGGCTGGGGGAGCGACGCACTTTCCAGCCATCCTCTCCTCCGTCGCGCCCACGCCCACGCCCACGGGAGGCAGGGCCATTGCCCCTATTTTGGAGCTCTGAGGCTCAGAGAGGGTAAGGACTGTAGCCAGGGCGGCCCAGCTCGGCGGGGCCTGTGGGACCCACGGCCTGCGAGGATGGGCTGGAGGAGCCTCGGGGGCCGGGAAGGGTGGAGCCTCAGGAGCCGGGAAGGGCGGTGCATCCCATCCTCAGGGCCAGGCAGATGGGAGAGCGTGGCCACGCCGGGTGCCGGCCCCGGGGAGGAGTCGGCAGGAGGCGTGCGTGTGCGGTTTCATGCGTGTGCTAAGTGCGTACTACAATGTGAAAACACGGCTGGGCGTTCTTAGACTGGTTGGCTGAAAATCCTTCAGCCTGACACGTTGGGGGAAATAACAGGACAGGGAAAAAAAGGCTTGGGGCAGTGGAACTCCGCCCCTGTTTGGTGACTCTCAGTACAAAGCGCTGTGACTCGGGAGGTGTCCTCAGGTGTGCTGTCTGGAGTCCTTCAGATGGACACCAGCGAAAAGGCCCCGAACAGAAAGCCCAGTGCAGACACCGAAGGACACAGGCGGGCCGTGTCCCCCAGCCTGCCTGCTCTGCCCTGGGCTCCGAGACGCAAACCCCCTGGCCTGTGGTGGCGAGAGGCTCATCCGGGGCCCTGGAGGCCTTCCTGGGGGAGGTGTTGGTGTCTCTGAGCCTGGGGAGTGAGAGGGTCACCGGGAGGGTAGAGGGGACCTGGCAACTGGTTTACTGGGCAGCATTCCGGCTGCCCGGGCGGGCGCCCCTGGGAAACTGAACAGGGAAGAGGGAGGCAAGTGGGCCCCGGGGACCAGAAATGGTTGCTCTGCCCGGGCCTTTAGCTCCCGGGAGATGGAAAGGTGGCCAAGGGCTTCTGCATGTGGCTTCGAAAATCCTGTGTCTTTGGGGGGCTCATGGGAAAGAGCCAGCTGGTGGGGGGGCTGCTGGTGGAGAAAGTTGACTCTGACTTTCTCCATTTTCCTGACACACTCCTCTAAGGAGCTATTCCCATCCCATTTTACAGAGGAGAAAACCGAGGGTCGAGAGACACAGAGCTGATGCCCCGCAGCTTTCCCGGCCCTCACTCCTGTGGCCGAGGCGTGGCTCCTTGCCTGGCCCCGAGGCCACGTTCCACTGTGACCTCCAGGTCAATGAGTCCAATGAGGGACACCGGTGGGGGCTGCCTCCTCCTCCTGCTTCAAGACTCGGACCTGCTGAGGGCTCCTCCTGGCCTGGCCTGGCCTGCCTGCTCCTCTCGGGGGCAGCCACAGGCCCCCAGCACCCCGACAGGGGCAGGGCCAGGCCGGCTGAGCCTGGTGTTCGAGGCCCGAGCCCACCACCTGCGCTCAGGGGCAGCTCCGTAAATGCTGTCTGAACAAGCAGTTCCAGAGAACAGGGGTGTTCAGCTGGGGGGTCCTTCATGCCGGCTCCCCCGACTCCACGTCAAATTGACGCAAGCAGCTGTCCCATGTCCCCGAATTTCAGGCCACCCCAGCTCACGCTGCTTGCCCCCGGCTCATCTGGTTCCCCTCTCAGACCCGCCCCGGAGCTCTGACCCCACTGCTTTCGGTTTTCATGGCGACTCCTCAATTTAAGTCAAATCGGGCCCATTTACTTTCAATTCTGTTCTGTTGGATTCATTCCGTTCAATTCGATTTCTCTGCTGTGATCCAGCTAAACTCAATTTACCGCGATTGCCCCCCACACGGGTTTTCGACGTGACCCAATCCTGGCCAATGATTTCACGTCAGTCCGTTTTCCCGTTTGACCCAAGACCTCTGAACTCACCTCAGGCCGCACCAGCGAGTCGGTCCCCGGGATCCTCACCCACGGGGACTGTCTCAGCTCCAGCCTCCCTGTGTCTCTGGGGTGACAGAGAGCTTCCCTTTTGGAGAATGATCTAGAAAGGAAGTAATGTGTGCATGACGCTTGCTTCGGGCGGAGCCGTGGCCAGCCTGTCACGTCACGTTCTCACCGCAGCCCTGAGGTACAGGCATTAGTGCCACGCGATCGAGGTCCCCACGGGAGAGCGGGGAGGAGGAGGCACACAGAGCTGAGGTCCCATCCAGTGTCCACGGCCTTGAACCTGGGCCCCTTGACCGTGAATCTCTTGTTTGACCTTTATGTGAAAAAAGAATGCCAAGCTAGTCAGTGAATTTTTTCAAGGACGTGAAGACATTATCACGTGCTAATCAGTGTCCCAGGTGGTGGGGATGCAGCGGTGAGGGCAGTGGCTGTGTCCCAGCCCCGTGCACCTGGGCCCAGGGCTGGAGGGACAGTCCTGAGCCTCGTGTGGTGTCCCAGGCTTGGGTGGGGGTGAGAAGGGTTGGGGAGGGCGCTGCATCTACTCAGCCCTGGGCAGATGCTGCTGGATGCGGGAACAAGCGAGCCGGGGCCTTCTTTGGGTGTCAGGGGATGGCCGGCACCCGGCACCAGGTCTCTGCTCGAGCCTGGAGCCCCACGGTCCTGCCCGAGTCAACAGAGTGGCCAGTGCCATTGCCCCGGTCACGGACTTTGTCCGGGGCAGCTTCTCTGGTCCGCTTCTCCCTGCACTCCCCCCCACCCCCGGCTTCTTGTCCTGCCTGCCTCTCAGCGGTCCTTGGCACATAATATCGGCCTGGCTACCATGGCTTCAGCCACCACAGAGTGGCCCTTCTGTCTTCCTGGCGTCGTCGGCTCTGGCCGCTCTGGGCAAAGACCGACGGTCATCACCCCATGTTTGTCTTCAGGGTGACCGTGTGGTCCTTCAGAGACCACGGGGCCTCGTCGATTTGACAGACGTGCTGAGAGGTGGAAGCCAGGGCTTGGAGGTCAACAAAGCATAAATAGAAATGGCCTTCGGGCAATGGAGAGGAAGTCTGGGGACATCTACGATTCCGGGGGGCACGTTTAGAACTGAAGGGGCGCTCTGCGACCCCCACTTCCACTTTCCAGCCCAGGCACTTCAGCACCACGTCTCTGCGGACAGCGCCCCAGAGTTCTGCACCGGTCCCCCAGCAGCGGGGCGCCGGCACTTCAGCACCGCGTCTCTGCGGACAGCGCCCCAGAGTGGAGGCCTTCGTCCCTCCTGGTCCTCCTCCTTCCTCCATCCTCCAGGAGGGGTTTGTTTGGGGGCAATCCCCCGAAGGCGCTGCTGGGGACCACCAAGGAGTCCCGCAGAAAGGCTGTGTCGCTTCAGAGACGGGCAGAGCTGGATTCAAACCACCTCCCAGGGTTGCCGTGGCGAGGACCCAGCCCCTGCCCGGCACAAGGGGTGGCTCCGAGGGGCTCCAGCAGTGACCTTTGTTGGGAGCCTGACCAATGGCAGAGCTGCAGCTTCCGTTTGTCCTTCCTCCTGAGGACTCCCGGTTTCCCAGGGGTTCCCGACGCCTGAGCAGGTGGTCGAGGGCGAGACGCCCCTCCCCGGAAGCGGGCAGGGTGGGGGGCGTCTCCTGCAGGCTGCGCACTCTGGCCCGCGGAGCTTGGCTGCGGTGTCTCCCGGGCCTGTCTGGGGATGAGCGGGTGACAGGGTGCCTCGACCCGCGGGCGTTTGCGTGTTTAACTCGAAGCTCCAGGAGTGGAGATGTAGTCACCACGGCAGTGTGGCGGGACCCTGGGGACATCGGGAGGGCCCTGGACTTGGCCAGCGGCTGTCTCCCTTCTGGGCCCGGCCGGGCTCTCCTGAGAGCAGGCCGCCGCGCCTAGAGAGGGGCGAGGCCAGACCTCACGTGCAGAGAAGCAGGGACGCACGGGGAGCCATGAGCGAGGCTGCCGATCTCCCAGGGACGGCGCAGTCAGCTCAGAATGCTGCCTCGCCCCTGCCCCAGCCCCTGGGTGGGGGAGACCCCACCGTACCCGTGGCCTTCGCCTCCTGGGCTACGGACCTGTGGCGTGTGGCTATCGCCTGTGCTAGTTTTCCAGGTGACATGCTGGCACGTCGGGCCGTGAATTCCACAGCCCTCGTGATGTGGGGCTCCCCAGGAAGGCTTACGTCGATTTCTTCCTGGGAGGCCCCCTCTCCACTGGGCTTGTCTCCAGACCCCAGGGAGGCCACACCTGCAGACGATTTCCAAACCAGTTGTTCCAGGGGGGCAGCCAGGAGTGCACCCCAGGCCCCTCTCCCTGGCCTGCACCCCCGCTGGCCTTCTGAGGCCTCCGAGCTCTGCACGCCTCCCCCTCCTCCCCACCCCAGCAGCTCTGCTCCAAATGCCGGCTCTCTCGCCCGCCTTCACTCTGCTCTCTGGAGTTGCCAGACACCCTCCCCCCACCCTGCCTGCAGGCAGGCTCCGTGTCACCTCCTGTGGCAAGTGGGGGGGCACGGAGAGCCTGTCCCCACTGCCGGGCCACGTGCTGGTACCAGTAAGAGTGACAGAGCTAATTTCCCAAACACCATCTGAGCCGAGTGCATTTTGATGAGAATGGTGTTTTTTTCAAATTTTAAATTAGAAATTACATTTTTTTTCTGTGCCAAAATAAAGATGAGAACTCAGAGGAATCTGTTTTGAGAAGGGGCTGGGAACGGGGGAAATGTGTCTGACAGACTCCGTGTTGAGCAAACAGACCGGGGCACCAACTGTGTGCCTGGGGCCCGGGCCCTCTGCTCCCGGCTGGCAGCCTGTGCGGGCAGTGGGGGGCGGGGGAGGGCACCCACGCCCAGTCCCCGCCAGGCCTCTTGCTTGCTGTGTGCACGGAGCTGTCCAGGGCGCGAGGCTCTGTCTCCTCCTGCGAAGCGGGCCTGGTTGTCTCCTTTTACAGGGACCCTCATGGCACGAGCGAATGTCGGTGTCCCCCCTGCCCCCCGCCAGCCCTTCCGCCTGTACAGAGGCCCATGACGGGGCGGCGGGAGTCGAGGTGCTCCCATCGGCAGCCCCCACGCCCAGAACTTTCTGTCGGGTCCTGGAGGCCCCGGGCTGCACGCTGTCTGCCTCGTGGAGTTTGTCCGGGGTGGGGCTCAGCCTCGTCCTCCTGCACAGAGACCTTCTCGAGGCCATCACCCCATTCTGCAGTCAGGGAAACTGAGGCCCAGGCGCCTGACTGAGGCCCTGCAGAGGACTGCCTGGCGAAGGGTCCCCTCCCTGCGCGGGGTCTGTTAAGGCAGGGCGGAGGGGCTCCGGTGAGGGCAGGAGGCCTGAGAAGGGGTGTGAGCCCCCTGCCCCCACTCCACCTGCCCAGAAGCTGCTCCTCTGTAAAAATGCTGCTTCAGATGGCAGGACCCCCCACCACGTTTGTCCTTGGGGTGGGCCCCCCGGCCCCCGATTCAGAGGGGCAGGAGGCGCTGCCACACACCCACCGAAGGCTCCTCGAGGCTCACGGACAGCAGACCTCCCCAGCGGTGACGTCTCCCTGAACACGTCCTTATTTGCGTTATCTGCTGGGGTCGCCGGCCGCTATGCAGTGTTAGTTTCAAAACCGCAACACAACGGAAGGCCACAGCCACGCCCTCCTGTGGGGGTCCGGGGATCCTGGCCGCCGCATGCACCTCCGCTCTCCCCGTGGGCACTGGGCGTCTGGTGGCAGGCCTGGCTCCCGGTTTACAGGAGAGTCTTTGGCTGAGTGCGCAGGGTGCGGGCCGAGAGGCGGCCTGTCAGGGGAGGAGCAGGGCCCGCCAGCGCCGCCGGGGACAGACGCCCGAGGGGCTGGTGCTGAGCTCTCCGTCCCCTCCAACTGCAGTCTGTGGGCCTCGCTACCCCGGCTGGGGCCGAGCCTGGGGGCCTCTGCGCACGGGCCGCTCAGCCCCCCTTCACCCGCCCATGAGGGGGCCGCTCCTGGAGCGACCACGGCCTCCCCTCCGGAACCGTGGGCTGTTGGTGGGCCTTCAGGCCCGGGCCGTGGCGTCTTAAGAACTTAAGAAACCGTGCCGTTGCTCAGAACGAAAGGGAAGGAGCGCTGCATCCTCACAGCCCCTGGACCTTCGAGAGGGCAGCACGCTGGGCGGCAAGGGCCAGTCCCAGGGCTTCGAGCTGTGCGACTCCGCCGATGTGACTTCCTCTGATGACACAGTCACGGAGATGGAGGACACACCGGGGTGGCCAGGGTCAGGGCAGGGTGGGGCCTGGGCGGCTCGCAAGGGGCCGCAGCGCGGCCTCGGGGGGGCGGGTCCTGTGATGGTGTCCACAGGACCACGCACGCACGCACGGGCACGCATAGACAAACACACATGGACGCAGGTGCGCGCGCGCGCACACGTACACGCACACACACGTGCTCGCACAGCCGCCGGAGGACACAGCCACCGGAGGACACACCCGCCCAGGGCACGCCTGCCCTTGCGCGCACAGACAGGTGCGCTGGGACGGGGGCGGGCACCCTGGCGCCTGCGGGTCGCTCCCGTCACTGTCCTGGTTTCGGTGGTGAATGTGAGCTCTGCGGCCGGCTCGGGGACGGGTACCTAGGACATCTCTGCACTATTTTTGCAACTTCCCGAGTCTAATTATCTCAAAACAAACGTTTATGGCGTTTAAGTGAGATTAACAGCTGGAAGGAGAGGAGGCGGGGCTGAGCGGGGGAGGGCGCTGGGCGGGGAGGCAGCATGGGGAGCCGAGGACGTGAGGGTGAAGAGGTGGGGGACCCAACCCACGCGTGTGGTGTGAGCCCCCGGGGGGCCAGGTCCCTTTCCTCCTTTACGGCTGGATGTGCGTTCGCTCCCAGGGGCGGCTGCAGCCAATGCCCACAAATGCAGGGCTTCAAACAAGAGCCTCTTCTCTCACAGTCCCGAGGGGCCGGTGTCTCAGGGCTGCGCCCCCTCCAAGGTCCTGGGGGTGGAGCCTTCCCTTCGCCTCCAGGAGGAGGCCCCACGGCCTCAGGGCCACTTCCAGGCAGGAGACCGAGACCCTCACCTGGCAGGCTCCATATCCTCTCTCTCCATACTCCATACTCCCTAAGGCCTGGCGGAAAGCCTGCCTCCTCCAGGAAGTCTTCCTCTGCCTCCCATGGGCCCTGGGTCAGGCCTCCCACCTTGCTCATCCTGGTGTTGGGACAATGACCTCATGCTGGCTTCAGGGCGGGGGTGGCGAAGTGTTCTGGGCAGGTGACTAATGGGACCAATGGTGTCTCTGAAAGAAACGTGGTTCCTCCTGCCATTTGCCATGGCTGTTTGCCTGGGCTGCCTGGCCGAGGCTTAGGTGTGCTGGAGGGGTGGTGGCCCTGCTTCCAGGGACCCTTGACCTCCACAGGCTCCCAAAGAAGCAAAGGGACAGGTGTAAGGAGTGAGCTCTGACCTGGTTGTGGGCCGAGCCGTGGCCCTGACCCGAGGTCAGCGGCGAGCTGCCGCCCCAGCATGGACCCGGCAGCCTGCGTGGGGGCGCACCTCGGGGTGGAGACGGGCTGAGCATCCCCCCAGCCCTTGTGGGATTGAGGCCGGAACGTGCCTTCTCCCCCGGGGGAGGGTGTTCCCCTAGCGTGTGGGGTCCGGGCGTTCTTCTTAAAGCAGCAGCAGCAGCAGCGGCAGCAGATTTTAGAGGAGACAGCAACGAGGCCCCCACCCCTGGCCCGGCCCTTTTCCTGACATACCCTGAGCAGGGGGCAGAGTGAGAATCCCAATCCACCGACCGGATGAGGAAGCTGAGGTGTCTTTGTCCCTGGCCCCAAGGGGCGCAGCCAGCCCCGAGCCTCACCCCAGGCTCCCCCAGATCCGTGGGCTCCCTGCACCCCCAGGGTGCCCCCCAGTCTGGCCAGCACCCTCCTGGGCTCTGGAGAGACAGCTCTTAATGAACACCCAGGGGTCATGCCAGGCCCCGACTCGCCCCTGCGCCCAAGAGGGAGCCCTGCTATTTCCGGAGGCCCCGGGCACTCGGTCCCCCTGATGCCCACGTTGCCCGGCTCTGCACCTGCCCGGGGGCAGCCCTGCAGGTGCGAGATGTGTTGGGCGTCCAGCGTGGGGGCAGGAAGTGCCCCCCTTCTCCCTCAGTCAGCCCACGACCAGCCCGAGGGGAGCGGGGTGAGAACTACCTCCGTCTAGAAATGGAGCTGATGAGGCAATTGAGCCCCCACCCGGGGTCCCCCGGGGTCCCAGGGTCTGACCATCAGAATGTGGTTCACGGACCGGGGCCTCTGCCAGCAAGGAGGCCGGGCACGGCCCGTGCGGGGCAGGCATGCTGGTCTCGGTGTGCTCTCGGTTGCCATTCATATAAATAGGCAGGCTTTAAAATTTAATAAAAAAAACATACCAATTATAAAAGCTATTTACCCAGCTCAATCAATCACGGGCTTTGGCGTGTTTATGCCCAAACACCTGATTTCAGCTCATAAGTCACTTTTAGGCCCTCTTTAGCACCTAACGACCCACACGAGCTGGCAGCATGGTTACAAGCGATAGGGCCTGTCTTCCGCGCCCTTCACCGCCCCCGCCCCCGCCCCACGCTCTGCAGCCCACGAAGTCAGGTGTTGCCTCGAGGGAAGCCCGGATCCAGGGTCAGGAGGGGCTGAGAGTCCCTGGCCTCCTACCCGGAGCCCCCTCCTCCTTTGCAGGTCGGAGAGCCAAACCTCACCTCCTCCAGGAAGCCTTTCCAGCCCACGCCAATGTGTAGCATTCTTCCCTTTCCCCAAGTATCACTCAGCCTCTCTATGCCACCAGTTTCTTACGGCAACCTGAATGTCATAATAAATACCTTGTAGGCGTGGAGATGCATCCTGGAATTCACAGCGTGATGGTTGGCGCTGAAGCAGCCTCGTTGGGCTACAACTAAAAGCTCACAGGGTTGGATGAAACACGATAGTCAGGCAAAGGGAGCCTTTCCCACAGTTGCTGGATCCTAACTGCTCCCAAGTGTGGAGTCCTCAGTGCCTTCTGAGGCGGGAGCGCACCGTGCCGGGACGGGGGCCCTGTTCTGCCCTGACCCTGTGAGCATGGAGGGCAGCCTTGGTCTGTGCCGCTCCGTGGCCTCATCCCTAACAGAAGTCATAAGGTGCCTCCCCCTGTGGGCCGCTGGGAGGGTCCAGGCACTGGGTGTGGTCTGCGTGGGACGGCGCCCGCCACTCGGTCCAGCTCATGGCTGCTCAGCCGGTCACCTGTGCGTTGCCTGCTGGGCACCAAGGGCTGGGCTACACCACGCGTGCGTTTCTGTCTGCTTCAGCCTTCCAAGTTCACATTGGAATCTTCAAAGAAAGCTTCACAACCATTTCCCACTTCACCGTTAGCCACAGATGGATTCAGTGGCGAGCCGCAGAGACTTGGAATAGCAGGGGCCCAGATTGGAAAGAAGCACATTTGTCCCTTTCCTGCAATGTCTGGAGGCTGACTTCCCAGAGTGCATTGACACGGTAGCTCTACGGGAATCCTAGGGAGTTTCTGTGCCTCAGGCATGGCCTCTATTCCCAAAGCGACTTCATGGTGCAAAAAGGATGCTGCAGCTCCAACGGTCACAGCTGCCCTTCAGGGGCCAGGAAGGGAGAGGCAAGGTGTGAGTGGCAGCTGATGGTTAAAGTGAGTCCCTGAAGCTGCCCTGTGACACTTCTGTTCACATTTCATTGGCCGGAGTTTTAGTCACACAGTCATACTTAGCTGCAAGGGAAGTTGGGATACGTAGTCTTTTGCTTCTGAGCCTGGGTACCCAGCTGAACATTCTGTTCAAGAAAGGAGAGAGGGGGCCTTATAGAACAGCTGGCCATCTCTGGCCTGCCAAAGGTCGGTCTGCTCTCAGTAAAATTTACCCCGTTTATCCAGAGAAACTTGTCCTCAGTGTAAGGCAGGGTTTCTTAACCTTGACACTGTTAATATCTGGGGCTGGATAATTCCTTGGTGGTGGAAGGGGGGGCGCTGCCGCAAGCACCACCATGAGCCATTTGGCAGCGTCTCTGGCCTCTACCCACAGACGCCTGTGGCGACATCATTTAGCCTTAAAAAGGGGGAAATTCAGATGTCAATGGTGACACAGAGGGACCTTGAGGACCCTGTGCTCGGTGAAGGTAGTCACATGCAGAAGGACAACGCCATCGGGTGCCACGTACGTGAGGGACCCGGAGCAGCGAGAGGGGTAGGAACTGAGAGAGGGGCGGTGGGTGCCAGGCCTGGGGGAGGGAGCGGGGTGCTGTCGCTAACAGTTCGTGTGGGTTTGGTGGGCAGAGTGTCCGTTTTACAAGATGAAAAGACTCGGGGATACGTCTGAAACCGATGCACCGCACACTTCAGAGTGGCTAAGGTGGCGATCTTTGTTATGCCTACGTTGTCACAGGAAAAAAATGGGAAGAAATGCCACGGGCACGTGGACACCTCCTGGAGGCCCAGTCCGGCAGCTCCCTTCCCCCCCACCCCCCGCCCTGGCGCCCAGCAGTGGCCTCTTCTGGGGGCTGCCGGGGGACAGTGGACTCGTTGCTGGCGCCACATTCCCAGATAACCCCAGACATGAGGTCGCAGCATCAACACACACTCCACACCAGAACGTGGGAACCGGGGAGGCCTGCGCACTCGTCACAGCGGAAGAGGGGAGGGCGTTTCGAGATGAGGACGGTTGACGAGCTCCCGTGGGGGCGGAAGGGCAGGTCGGATTGCACAGAAATGGGGAAACCCCGCCTCCCGCACGCAAATCAGGCAAGCGCGAGTGGGAAAAGGAGTCTCAGCCCACACGGCGCCCGAGCAGTGAATCACGTCCGTGGGTAAAGAGCCCACAGAGAGTCACAAGCAGCTGGCAGAACCTCGAACAGATGACTGGTCAAAGCAATCCCCAAGTACGGCTGGGAAACGAACGCGGGGAAAGAGTCCTCCCTCACCGGCAGTAAAAGGAAACACGCATTAAAGCAAAGTACCCCTTCTCGCTAATAAGGGGAGCAGACATTAGAACGCGGGCGCCCGCTGGGCGCCGTAGCGCGGAGACCCGCAGGCGCAGCGTGCCGGGCGCCGCCGGGCCGCCGGGAGCGGGCAGTTGCCGCACGAGCCACGTGCGTAACTGCAGCTCGCTGCCACCCACAAGTTAATTTCTCGGATGCCGTCCTAAGGAAGTAATCCTAAATATAAAAGCAGATATTTTTAGCAAAATAATTAGAAGCAACCTAAGTGTTTGAACATGGGGGACGTTTCAGTAAACTGGTTTATCCAGTTGAAGGAATATTGCCGTCATTAAAAATAATGTTTGCTGAGTGTGTGTGTGTGTG
>CM052544.1:123114589-123131008 GCA_028533065.1 Trachops cirrhosus
GAGAACAGACCCACAGAGAGACGCCCGACCCGAGAGCGGGGGAGGGGGGCTGTGAGAGGGGGTCAGAGCCTCCGCACATGGGGGACAGTGGCGGGCAGCCTGCCACCGAGGGCCAGAAATAAGCCTCTGAAGAAAGAGTGACCAAAAACTTCCAAAGCTCGATGAGACAATCACGAGTTTAAAAAAACAAAACAGCCTCACACTGAAAAGCTTAAAAATATTTAGAAATTGGTGGTAACAAAGCAGGCTAATATTTGGCAGTAAGTCTTAGCTATAAATACATGTCCCGAACAATAGCAGACAGCAAATGCTAGTTAAATTTCCAGCCCCTGAAGCTAAAGAAAGAACAGGGGCGAAACGAGCAGGGAAGAAGCGGCGGGAGGGGAATAACGAGGATGAAACCAGACGCCGGGCACCCAAGCCCAGCTCGGGCTGGGCTGAGTTCTGTCGCTGTGTGAGGGCGGCGAGGCGGAGGACAGCGGGGGACACACACGAACTCGCTGGAAGCACGGGAGCAGGCGGGTCTGAGCGGCCTGGCGCTAACGGACAGACGGACAGACGGGAGGCTCAGCGGCAATCTCACAGAAACAAGACAGACTGCGCGCCACTGTGAGATGAGTGGCTGACTTCTAGGAGGAGGCCTGTGGACGCAGATAGCCCCGGAATGCTGGCGTTCACAGCCTGCTGAGGACACCCACACGTCCAGCACAGGACAGGCCGTCCCGAGATGGGTGGGCGGCGGGCTCCGGCCTGGGGGTCTGTCTCTGTTTTACAGAACAGGCCAGGGTGGGGGGTGAACAGCATGCCGTTACCTGATGGGCCCACCCTTGGGGTCCCCCACCCCGTACCAGGGTCGCCTTGCCCGCTGCCAGGGAAAGACGTCTCTCAGTGCCAGAGACTGGTGAGAAGGAAAGGGATGATGTAAAGAGTTATACAGACTTGAGAGTAATGACTTAATGTCTCCATTGACACCCTGAAGTCCTTTAGAATACCCACAAACTCGCAGTCCTTCCTTCTACCCCACCCAGTTCAGGTATATCTCAGAAAGAGAAAAAGAAGTCCATGGTTCTTCTCTGCCCAAGCCACGTGGCCCCCAAAGACACCGCATGGCTGCCGCGCCTGGGTTTAAATCCTGGGGCCGATCTTCCTCTGCCGCATCATTTCTGATTCCTCCCATAATTGGCCACAGCTGCCAGCATTCCCGTATTTTTCCAGCTTTACTGGGCTGCCATAGTAAGACCGGGCAGGTGTGGCCCTGTGGTGTGGAGCCAATCATCTCCAAGCTCTCACGCAGGCCCTGTAACCAGGGGGAGTTGCCTCCCAGCTACATCCTGGGTGGAAGTCACTCCCATCCCCCTGACTCAAAGCATGGCCACAGCTGTTTAACATATCTGCAAAACCAGTGAAAGGTTATAGATGTTAAGTGACCGTTGTAGAGGTCAGCTGCAAAATTGCTATTCAAAACAACTCTCAATGGCCCTGCTCCATGCGTCCCATCCCCCAGCTCAGACTCGTGGGGGTGAGGACATAGTTCCTGGACACTGAGTTCTGGACCCCATTCCAAATCCCTATTTGGGGCCCCCCTTGGCTGCACCCTGCTACAACCGCAGCCCTGATGGGGGCAAGCCAGCAGGAGAGATGGCGTAACATCCCCACAGCCCCACACCCGGCCACGTCACGTCGGGACAAACCCCGGAGAACCACACTCGGCCCGGGAGCCGTGCCGAGCTCCCGCACTGTCCCAGAAGCTGTGATGGGAAGAAGGAAATGACCTCACCTCGACTGTGAGAGACTGGGCAGGCCACGGCAGCGCCTTCACTCGGGGTGGGCGGAGGGTGTGCCATGCGGGAGCTTCCGGGAGGGACCCGGAGCCACACAGAGCCACACAGAGCCACAGTGTCACATGAAGGGACAGCGTGGGGGGACGCAGGGAATGTCCACGCGAAGGCCAGCGTCCGGCGAGTTGACACGGCGAGCAGCTCACGGTCCGCACTGTGGAGAGAGACGTGTGCGTCGGCTGCCTCGCTGGGCTTCTCGGGCGTCGAGGCCGTTTCTCAACGAAGCGATCTCACATCTCACAGCGGCTCAGATGCCTCTCAGGGACACAACTCGGGGGCGAGGAGGAGCCGGACAGGAGGACGGGGTGTGTGTGGCCCCCTCCCCACGAAGCGTAGCGCAGCGGCTCCCAGGCAGGGCGAGTCCTGGGAGTGGCCCCCGCCCTCCCCCGCCGTGCACTGGGCGTGCGGTGCGCATCTGGGAGCAGGGAGAGGGGCCCCGGGGGATGGGGGACCCAAACAAGTGTGGATGTCAGTGTTCGCCACGTGTCCACAGCGGGGCGCATGCAGCGTGCTAACTAACGGGGGAGGAGCTCCCTAAACGCTGCCGTCCACCTGACACTGGCCTGAAACAGAATGTGCGGAAACCCTGGCCGTCCACACGGGACGGACACCCTGCAGCAGTGAGCCCACGCCTGCCCCAGCCAGCCGCGCCTCCATCTGAAGTCTGGCCTCTCCCTCCGGCCCCCCGTCCCTGCTGTCCTCAGTCCTGCTGTCCTCAGCCCAGCTGTCCCCAGCTGTCCCCGAGTGTCCTTCACCTGGCAGAGGGCGCTGAGCCAGGGCCCGGCTCCCTGGGTCTGCGGGGACTCACGGAGGCCCTGCGCCCACACTGCTCGGCCTGCTTCCTGGAGCCACAGCCCCACCTCCGGGGGCCCTTCTCCCCACTGCCCTGTCCCCTGACCCCATCCCGGGCCGGTCCACCCCCACCCGGCCTGAGGAGCACCCGGAGCTCCGCCTGACTCGCCCAGGGCCCCAGGGAGGCAGTCGGCTGTTGAGGGCAGCTGGTGACCCAGCGTGTGAGAGGCAGGCCGGCTGTGCCCCAGGACCCGCCCCGTTACTGAGGGCACTGGGGAGGCCCGAGGACGAAGCCCACATTCCCTTGACCCTGGGGACAGACCAGCCCCCAGAGGGGCACCGGAGCCCCCGGGGAGAGCGCGTCACACTCCCGTTAGCTCCTGCGTTGCAGTCCATCTCATGAATGCGCCTCCCCACCTCTGTTCTCATGGGAACTCCCGTCCCTGCGAAGTTGGGGTCCCTCACTCCAAGTTGGGGTCCTCCCTTGGGGTCCCCTGCATCTGGGTCTGAGACACAGGACCCTCCTCCCATCTCCCCAGCCTTCTGGGCTGAAGACCACCTCCAGAGGGGGGACAGGGAGCCCTGCTGATGCGTGAAGGACACCCCCCAGCCACCTGTCACCCCAGTCATCTCTAACAGGTTGGGGGGTGCCCCGGTCCTCCACACTCCGCCCGACCCCCGGCCCAGAGGCCCGTGGCTCCTCGGAGGCAGGCTGTGCGCCGGAGTCTGATTCGCATCAAACAGCAGTCATTTGTATTCCTTACGTTACCTCAGCTGGAATGTTCTCCACGGAAATTTTTCCCTCCGGGAATCACACTTTAACTGGCTAATATTTTTATTAATAGACATGTATTGCTGTTAAAAATAAAATGCTCTCCCCCAATACATGTAACCAAAGGCAGGCCAGGCACACCGTCCACAACTCAGCAGGACGCCCCACGTGTGTGTGTACGTGTGTGTGCATGTGTGCGTGCGTGCACGTGTGTGCATGTGTGAGATTCTGAATTCACTTTTGACCAAACCCCAGCTTCTGTGGCAGCACTCATGGCTGGGGAGCAGGTCCCCACAGGGACCCAGTAGGGTTGGCCTCATGAAAGGGGACAGTGGCAAGGCCACAAACGGCACCCAGCTACAGTGCGTCCCCTCTGCCTCACCACCCCGCTGAGGGCACACTGCTCCCTCGGTCAGAGAGGTTCCTGGGGTGGCTTCTCCCCACACCCAGCCACTGCGGGGTCCTGGGCCCTGGGGGAGGTGACCTGCACTCCCGGTCCCCTCCAGTGTTTAGGCCTCTCTCTCCCCCCTCCCCAGACCCCAGAGCCTCCGCCCCAAGCTGATGGCCCAACGTCACCTGGCCTTCGGTGGCAGGTGCAGGTGTCGATGGGATTGCCCCGGCGCAGGTACTGCTGTCTGAGCGGCTGAGTGGGTCCCTCCTCCCCCTCGGGCCTCCTGCTGCCTGCCCTGGGTGACCGCAGGGTGGAGGTGGGGCACCGAAGGACCAGGGCTCAGCATCTGCTCAGGCACTTGGTGACCCTGTGACCTCAGGCCTGCTGCCATCTCTCTGGGCTGTTGGGTCAGGAGCTCCTGGCAGGTGGTGCTGCCCCCACCCAGCCGGGGCTGCTACGTGCTCCCCCCGGGGGCTCCGGTGGCCCCTCGGGTCCGGGTCTGCTCGCCAAGGCCAGAGCAGCCCTGGGTGCCTACTGCCCCAGCTCGGGGCTGGCAGGGCACAGGGCTGCCTGTCCTCCCACAGAGCCCTCCCCAGCCTGTGGTCACCAAAGAAGGCAGGACCTTGGGAAGGGCACCCACAAAAGAGCAGGGTGCCCAGGGAAGGCAGGACCTCGCTGGGCATGTCGCCCCAGGCCCCCTCTGCGGCGGCGGTGGCAGCAGCCTGGTCCACATCCTTCACCCACAGGGCCACCCACAAGCCAACCAGGAACCGAGGGCCGCGTGGAGGTGCCGGTCACCGCGGGGCGCACCTGCACTGGAAGTGGTGCTGTCCCCCAGGCCCAGCTTTCTCCCTCCCCTCCCCCACACCCAGCTTCCCCGGGGTAACAACCCACAGGGGGCATGAGGCCTAAATGACCCCCAGAGGGAGACGGATGGCAGGGCGGCGTGGCCGCCTCCTCTCGCCGGTGACCACAGAAAACCACTCCCCTCCACGGAACGGCCCAGCTCACAGCTCCGTGACAGGAAGCGAAGACGTGTGTCTAATCACAGACTCACCGGGGCAGCGGGGAGGAGGCGGCGGTCACCCGGGCTCGGCAGGGGCGGGTAAAGAGAGGAGGGCATGGCGCCGGCAGCCCTGGTGACTTGCCAAGGAGGGGTCAGTGGAGGTCAGTAGGGCCTGGGGACGAGGACACGTGGCCTTCGCTGCTTCGCTGAGAACTCGGGCAGAGGGGCCGGACAGACGAGGACACCCTGGGGCGAGGGATGGCCACCGGCCTGGGAGGAGCTGCTCTGGGCTGACTGTGCAGGGCGGGAACTTGGAGGCTGGGGGGAGGGCGACGTGCTCAAGGCCTCCCAGCCTCTACGTGGCAGAGGAAGACTCGACCGTGGCAGGGCTCCCGGGCCGGCTTCTCACGCCACACCTCTGTCCTCACCACACACCTGCTGTGTGACTGCGGGTCAGCTGCTCAGCCTTTCTGAGTCTGAACTTCCTGTGGATGGGACGTCACTCTGTGGGGGCTGTTGGGAGGAGTGAATGGGTCAGCATCTCTGGGAGCCCGCCACGGTCCCCGGCTGAGGGCATGGGCTCTGAAAGCGTCTGTGGAAATGGCAAGGCCCAGAGCTCACGGCGGCACGTGGGGGAAAGGGGGATCCCTGCCGACCCTGCCTTTGGAGAGGCGGGAACTGCCCGTGAGTAACAGCAGTGCGGGACCTCAGCCCATGCTCCGCGCAGCAGGGAAACAGGGGCGGGGACCCCGTGCCTGTGGAGCGCAGGGAGACCCGACCTGGGCAGCGGAGGTCACAATGGGGCTGCCAGCGGAGGCGGTGGGGCGCGTCCCTGAAACCCACATGCACGCTGAGCTCCGGGCTGTGCAGGCTGGGCTGGTGCAGGGGGCAGGGGCGTGCGGCCAGTCCGGGGGAGGGAGGCAGGCAGGCAGGTGGTCAACCTCTCTGCAGGCCTGAGATGTTGCAGGTGACGGCACGGCCACTTCTGCCCCCCGTGTGGCAACATCCGTGTCCAGGAGCTGGAGGCCAGCTCCCCAGTTCCCTGAGTCCAGTCCCCCAGAGTCCGAGGCATGAACTGGGCTCCTTCCCACCTGCAGCCAATGTCCTGATCCGGCCCAGACCCCCAGAAAGACCCCTGCTGTTCCAACATCCCTCTGTCCAAGTCAAGGGTCACCTTCTCCAGGGGTCTCCAGATGGCTCCCCATTCTCTTGGTCTGGAGACTCAGAATCCTGGGGTGTCGTAACCTCAGAACCTCTCTCCTGCACAGCCTTTCATGAGCCTCCGCGCCCAGGATGAGGGTCGCGTCCACGACCCCATGCCACTCCTTGTGCGTCCTCACGGGTGGTGGGGACGGCTGGAACCCAGGTGTTGTCCTCCGTGGACTGTGAGCCCCCTGAGAGAGGACGATGTCATCGCGTCCCTGTGCAGAAAGCGAGGACAGGGTGCGTGCACGCTGGATGGCGAAGGGAAGTCCAGGGCTTGTCTGACTGTCTCCCGGGTTTGCTCAGGTAGCACTAGAGGAGCAGCGAGCGAGAGAGACGGCCCTCCCGAGGCCACGCCACGGGTGGGGCGTGTGGGGGCCATGGCTGTGAGCCGCCACCGGCTTCCAGCCAGCTGCCCGGCACCGGGCCGGGGAGTCCCGCCTCTCGTCCCCGTCCTCGCCTCGGAGTAAGCGAGCACCAAGCTCTGACGCGTGTCACGTCGCTGCGCACGGCTGTTTCTAGACCTCACAACAAGGACGGTAACCTGTCATCGTACAAGCTGGCGATGACAGCTAACGATGCTGTGCTTTGTCTGAGAGTCACAAGAGAGCGGAGCTTGACAGTTCTCATCACGGGGAAGAGATGTGTCAGTGAGTGTGGCGGGGACATTACCTGGGCTTATTGTGAGCGCCACTTCTCTAGGTGTGCAAATATGCCACCGTGGTGTTGCACACCTGCGGCCAGCACAACGCTGTGGGCCCATTATACTTCAGTGACAAAAGAGGAGAAGGAAGGAAAAATAAGACATTAACGGGACAATGATAATGATGGTGGTGATGGTGACTCGTAACGATGCAGATGACAACGGTGATGGTTATGAGAGTGTGCACGTGGTGTCCATGGTGATGGTGTGGCGGTGGTGGTGGTGATGATGGTGATGATGGCGATGGTGGCAGTGGTGGTGACGGTGGAGAGGACAAGGATGGCTGTATTAACAATGACAGCATCAGCGGAGCTCTCCCACAGGCAGTGAGCTGGATGCTCAGCCCTCTCCACCTCGTTTCTCCCTCACGGCCGCCCCCGAGGTGTGTGTGATTCACAGCCCCGTTTTATAGATGAGGACACGGAACACTGAGTCACCTGGCCCTCGGTCACGAGGCTGAGCCAGGACTTACCCCGCCGGTCTAACTGCAGAGCCCGGGCTTCCTCCCAGGTCTCCGTCACCCCGGAGCACTCAGCCCTCTAAGGGGCAACCTCGAGAGCAGGCTGCTTGTCTCGGACCAATTTCAGTGTCTCTCACGGTGACACCTGGCAGCCAGTGCTGCGCATCTGCTACTTACGTGTTTTATCGTCTCATTGTCCATTAAATACCATCTGCACCGACTGCCAAACAAATCCGCGTCCTTCATGGATCTGTCCTCCCCCGAAGTCTCACATACAGCCCTTCCGGGTTCGCCATCCGTGGGCCAGCTGGGCCTCAGCCTGAGAGCCCACTGTCCCCTCTGTCCTCCCAGCCAAGCCCTCGGCAGCCCCGTGCCATCTCTGGGCCAGCCCATCCTCCCACCCACAGGGATCTTTAAACAAAGCTGCCCCCGTCGCTCTGCGTGAAGCAGCTGCCGTGTCTCTGGGGGGCCCGGTGAGGCCAGCCGAGCTCCTGGGCATGGCCGTCTGGGCCCCCCTCCTGCAGACCCGCCCCAGCCGGGACTCCCCTGGAGTGGCTCCATCCCCAGAGGCCAGCAGCGCGCCCCAGGCCAGGCCAGAGCCCTGCCCTCAGTGAGGCTGCACCCCAGGCCAGGCCTGGACAGAGGCTCCCACGTCCAGGGCTCTCTGCCCCGATCGCTCCCCTGTGCTCAACCCCCTAAGTGTCAGCCCTTCCTCCCCAGGACCCTCATCTTATCCTGTGCTCGCTTCCCACCCCCAGCTGCACCTGTCCCCCAGAACCCTCAGCTCAGCCCTGAAGTCACCTGTGTCATCAACCCCAGGCCCCCAGCCCCACAGGGAGTGGCCAGGCCCGCAGGCTCCCCGGGAAAGTCCGGCAGGGCTGGCACGCCCGTGGGCAGGTGGAGGGCCCCCACCACCCCGGGGGGCCCAGACAGCAGGGCGTCCCGGTCCAGCAAAGCGGGGAATGAGAAGCCTGGGTGAGCTGCTTTTATCTTTTCATACCACATTTTAAAAACTCCCCAGTCAGTGTTGTTCAGTGCAGGGCACAGGGGAACCAACAATGGAACAGGAAAACCACCCGTATTGCGCAGCGCGGAGAGAAACACCCGCAACTTTGAACACGCAGCCCTCTCCCCCTCGCATCCCTCTCCTCCCACGCAAACCTGCAGCAGGGTGCTCTGTGCACGCACACACCGCTCGCACGCACGCGTGAACACTCACACTAACATTTGCACATGCATATGCATACACACTCGCACTGTGCACAAATGCATGTGTGTACATGTCTGCACACGCACACAGGCACACAGGTGTGCACATGTGTGGCCGCCTGTCTCGTGGCCCCATCAGCGATGGCTTACATGCACAGGCACACATGTGCACACAAAGCACACACTTGCACATGGGCACACATACATGGCTGTCTCATACATGCAGGCACACACAGCGCACACCTGCACACGGGCACACACAGCACACACCTGCACATGGACACACACAGGTATGCACACACCAGGCTGTCTCATGCACACAGGCACACATGTGCACACACAGCACACACCTGCACACGGGCACACACAGGCACGTGCACACGGGCACACACAGGCACATGCACACGAGGCTGCCTGTCTCGTGGCCCCATCGGCGATGGCTGTGGTATTCTGTGGAATGGACGCACTGTGCATCATGTCTCCACGCTGTTCCTCTTATCCGTTCCTCTCGCTCTCCACCCCAACCGGGCCCAGGCTGTCCTCACCTCCTGTGCCTGGACCCCAAAGTCTCCTCACTGCCCCTGCCTCCGCGGGGCCTCTCTGTAGCCCATTCTCTTCCCAGAGTAAGGAGATCACCAACGTCTTTGCACAGCCTCCCTGGAGACCAGGGCCTGCCGCCCCTGCCCCCCCCCACAGGCTCGCTTTCAGGTGGGGGCCCATTCCTGCAGCAGTGCCCCCTCCCCAGGCCTGACTCTGCTGATGGCCCATCTCGCCAGGACCGCACCTCACCCCCACCCCACACACTCCCGCGTAGCAACTCGGTAAGCCCTCTTCTCTCCGTCACGCACATTCCTGCCTTTCCACTCTGGCCACGCCGTTTACACCGTGAGAAAAACTGATGGCTTCGGAACACTCTGCCAGTGACAGTTTGCCAATGACCCCCCCCACCCAGCAGCTAGAGTCTAGGGGAGCCAGACGGTTTCCCTCCTGTGCAGGACAGAAAGCGTAAGGCAACGCATGGACAGACAGACAGACAGACAAAACCTCATCAGCACAGATGACAGTGGGGTCGTTACCAGAGGGAAGGGGGCGGGGGCGGGAAGGGGCAAAGGGCGTCGAATGTTCGAGAGTGGTGACGGGAGGGGACTCGACTGTGGTGGCGGGCACACGACACCCACTACAGATGAGGTGTCAGGGAGCGGTGCCCGGGAGCCCTACGAAGTCTAATCAGCCAGTGTCGCCCCAGTACACTTAACTTCAAAGTGTACAAGAGTACGGGTTTCGTCTCAGATATGGAGACAGAATCTCCCCAGAGTTAGTGAAGTCACCTGGGACCCGACTCTCCCGCCCTCCTGAGCTGCCGCCCTGTGATGTGGGCCCGGGGCCTCGGGCGCATTTCCCCGCTTTTAGGGGGGTTTTGTTCACACCCCCTTTTTCCTGGACTCTACCCTCACCTCCCTTCTCGAGAGAAGTCCACCGGGAGCTCCCGTGCAGGGACTCCGCTGGGTGCCCGCTGTGACCAGGACTCGGCCCACAGAGGGGGCGTGGCCTCAGCTGCGGGAGCCGCTGCTCAGGGTTCGGTTCTTGGCAGGTGACCTCCTTCCCTTCTCCGAAAGTTTTTAAGATTAAAAAAACCTTCGGTGTTTTGTCCTGTTATGACAGCTCACGTCCCTGGGACTCTCCCTCTCGGGTCCCCCTGCTCGGTCCCTGCGGGAGGCCCCTGCTGGGGAGGTCGGGGGTCCTTGCCACGCACAGGCTGTGCCCTCCTGGAACGGTCTTCCCGGTCCTGAGACTGCCTGCTCCCAACCCCAGTCTCCGTGCTTCGCTCTGTGACCTTGGAGATACGCTCGCTCCGTTCCCTTGCGCTCCGAGGGTTTTCTGGAAGGTGTGACCACCCTCTAGAAGGTGGCTGGCCGGGCCCCTCCCTTTCAGAGCCCGCCCCAGTCCTCACACATCCCTGAGGGGGGTAATCAGACTATTGTCCCAGCACCTGGCCCTCACTCTGCTCCGTTTCCTGTGTAATCACCCTGCCTCTCGGCTTCTGGTGGGGCAGGGAGAACTGTGGGGGAGGCAAGATTCCCTGCAGACTGAGGGGGCCTGGCCCCCAGTGTCGGGATGAAACAGGTCTCCCTCCCGGTGCCCCGCTCCAGCTTCCCCTGTGGGGCTGATCCCGTGGGCTCAGGGTGTGTCAAAGGGGAGGCACCTCGGCCTGCGTGGGGAGGGTGGGGTCTGCCGGGTGGGCTTGCCTCGCTGACAAAGGCTCACCACCTGAGTTTCAGCCGGGCTCCTCCCCGCCCCTGGCGCTGACCACGCCGCCCCCTCACTGCGGTGGGCCGGGGCGGGGTTTGGGCTGCAGACGGTCCCCAGGACCGGATTCCAGCTCCCTCCTGCTTTATAGGTCATCTCACACCCCCCTGCCTTCCATCTCCTGGAATTTATGAAAATCTCTGAGTCACTGTTGTGAGGATTAAAATACAATTACGCATGCAAAGCACGTCTCTCGTCCTTGGCGCACAAGGGGGCTGGATAAATGTTAGCAACCACGGTCGCCATTGGCTAAGCACTTTCCCCAAGGTGGTCAGCCCTCTCCCTCCAGGAGGCCACGGTTCAGACAGACCGGGACCCGCCGTGGCCAGCGATGCGTCTCCCCAGTGCCCCCGCCGCCCCCACCCCCACACTGAAACGTGGGCGTGTGGGCGTGGCTCTTCCACAGCCTCCCAGGAAAGTGGGGAAGGCCGACTTCACTCCCAGCTCACCGCTGAGACTGAGACTCGACCTTGATGCCGGGGGTCAAAGGGCAAACACCCGGCCCGCACAGCCGTTCCCGGGAGAAAGAGATTATTTCCGTTTAAGAGCCTCACAGATGGATTCCTGGAGGCGGGAAGTCCAGGAGGGACGGGCCAGGTGTGCAGGGCCCGGGCACCACCTGGCGGGCCTCTGCCGCAGGCCCCTCCGGCTGTCACAAAGATGGGGGCCCGGCCGGGTCTCAGGGGCCCGATCTCCGTGCCGCGTGCTGAGGGCTGTGTGGGCAGTCCTCCCGAGTGGGGGAAGGTGACCCGCTTCTAGCAGATGGGAGGCAGCCACCCTGACAGGCCTCCGCTCCGAGACGTCACGGGAGATCACGGCCTTGTCAGCCCCTCAGGGGCTTGGTGGCAGGACTGGCATGTGGCAAAGGCCACAGGGCAAGGAGCCGTCAGCACGGTCCGAAGGTGACCTCGGCCAGCCGCGGTGAGGGGGCTAACCGCGACATCCTGAGGAGGGGCGTGACCTGTTCGCAGAGCGGCACCCAGCCGCTGACCCCTGCCCGCAGCCTGAGGCCTGAGCCCAGGGACGGGCCACCATGTCCTTCCTGACCCCAGACACCGTGCTAATCCGAGCGTCCTGTCTTCCCCGGCCAGGGACGCTGACTCAGCCCTCGACAGTTAAGCCTTTTACAACACGCCAGCCCCTCCCTCTGTGGGGAACGGCCGCCCAGAGCCCCACGGCACCCCCCCTGAGCATCCCCAGCCCTGGGGTGCGGCGAGGAGCTGGGGGACTGGACACGCCAGGCGGTCCTGCAGGAGCAGCCCGGCGGGGGGCTGCCTCCACGGCAGGGCCCAGAGTCCCCCTGGCACCCGCTGGACATTGTCGGGCCCCATGGTGACGGCCCAGGCAGACGGCTGGGGAGCAGGGATGTCCCCCTCACTCTGCCCTGTCCTTTCTGTCCCACTCGAGCAGGTGCACACAGAGACATCGTCCAGGGACCGTGCTCCCAGGAGAAGCCCCCTTCCCTCCCCAGTGGAACGGGCCCCAGGGCCACTGGAGCCAAACAGCTGAGCTCGGGCATCAGCGACTGTGTCCCGCCGGTTCTGGCTGCATCATACCTACCGATCTGTGTTGATGGGTATGGAGCTAAAAACGGCGCCTGGGAGGCGCTGAGTAAACATGAGCCCTGACTCACGGCGCCCCCACTGTGGAGGGAGGTGCGCCACATAGACTGTCCCCGGGGCTCCCGGGGTGACAGCTGCCTCCTCCAGGGGAACCCGAAGCAGGAGGCATGGCTGCAGATGAGGAGCCGGGCGAGAGACACGCAGACCTGGTCTCACACCCAGTGTCTCCGTCCCCTCGGGAAGGCCCCTTACGCTCTGAGCTTCGGCTGATTCTTCCCCAAAGTGGCCACACAACCATCCACTGCCCGTCGTTGCTAGGGTCACGCCTGTGGCACCGCGTCTGGGGTCCCCGGCAAGGCCTGGCCAGGGCAAGCCCACTCCCGGGGCAGCTGCCACTCCCTCGGCCTCCACGGCGGCGGTCCCAAGGGACACAGGCCCCGCCTTCCTGTTCTGAGAATGGCATTGTCTCCGCGCCCACAGGCCAGAGTTTTCTGTGCTCCTGTTACCTGTCAGGCCACCACTAGAGTCTGCACGGAAAACAGGTCACTGAGACGTGAGATGCCATCCTACCCGCCTGGGCCTGGAGGCGCTGCTGTGGGGGACGGCGGGGGAGGGGGGTGCTGGGGGGAGGGGCCCACCTACCTGGGTCAGGACGTGGGCCTGCGTTCTCACCCGCAGCGCCTGCTCCTCCGCGCCCCAGGGCCGCGGGTGTAAAATCAGCTGTGGTTTGTAGAAGAAATTGGAGTTGGATGAACTTACAGGATTCTCCAAGGTCGCACAGCAAGAACTGTCTCCCCACAGACTGTTCCAGGGACCGCAGATCAGGGCAAGAGGGACCGGTATCAAAGCTATTCAAATGAGACAGGTCCGGGCCTCCTCGGCTTTCATCTCCCCCGGCTGGAGGCCTGTGGGAGAACAGCCTGCTTCTCGGCTGTTGTGAAAACTGATGACCTGGTCGAAGGTGAGTGCCCTAGGGCACATAGTAGGCGCTTGGTCCGCGTTTGTGAATCGTCATCCTGGTGAGGAAAGACCGTTTTCCTGAGGCTCCTGCAGAGAAAGGTGGAGGTCCCGACTGCGGAGAGAGCAGAGACCAGGTGCCGGCTGAAGCAGACCTCCCGGGGCGGAGGGCAGGGTGCGGGCTGAGCGGGCTCCGCAGACACGGAAGCACGGTGTTTCTGGAATGAGGTGCCCTGGCCCGCAGCTCGGGGAAGACGAGGTGCCGCCTGGAGAGGAGGCCTCGAATGCCGTGCCGAGGCGCCACGTGAGCCCCGGGCGCCTTCTGCTCGGGTCCACGTGTCTACCCTGAAACCGCGTTGTGTCCAGGGCCCAGCTGCTTGTCACTCAGGCAGTTTCCTGGTGACCGCAACGGCAAGCTGAATAAACCTCACCTCGGACCCCGCACGTCTGTGCGGCCAGAGCCCTGGGCAGGCGGCGGCCCTTCTGGGCATCGGGAATAATCTGGCTGGTCCCAGGCGGGCGGTAGCTGGTGTGGACGTGGCGTCTGTAACCCTCCCTCCCCACTCTGGCCGCACGAATTGGCCCGCCTGGTGCAGGGGCCGCTCCCTAGCAACAGGGCTCGGAGTGTGACCGCCATCGAGGCCTGCGGAGGACTGGGTGACAGGTCGGTGATGAAGAGCCACTTTCCACCTCCAGCCTTGAGGGAGTCGTGAGGTCTGAACTACCTGCCTGTCATTAAACATGAGCCGGGGAGCACCACAGAGAAGTGAGACGCCCCAGACAGACACGGAGCCGGGGCCGTGCAGAACCGCGACCCTGGAGGAAGGCGGGCAGGCAGGGAGACCGGCCGTCACGAATGCCTCCGCCCGTGGGCTTCACCAGGGCAGCAGCACCGGTGGGGCCGGGGGCAAGCCGGGCCCGGAACCCTCTCGGAGGCACGCGGACCGCGGCCCGAGCCCAGGAGGCCGGAGCAGCTGGACCTTGTGGGGCAGAGTCACAGAGAGAAGAAGCCATTCCGGAAATTGCATGGGGTCCCCTAGAGTGCGGCCACATGCCAGCATGCAGGGGGTGCAGATGAGCAGCCCGGAGCACACAGAGCTCGCAGTGGCTCTGGAAAGTGGCACATGGAAAGACGTCACTGAATGCACGTGACGTGAGCACAGTGCCCAGAAGGTTCCGCGGGGCCTGAACTCACTCTGAAGGATTCTCCCCCAGAGTTCTGGCCAAGATGGAGGCGTAGGGAGAACCCTTTGCTTCCTTGCACAACCAAAAGGAGGATAGCAACCGATCTAAAATCAATAAACAACCAAACGTGCCAGAAAACCAAACTGCATGGAACTCCGACAGCCAAGGAATTAAAGAAAAAAATCAGCCAGAACAACCAGACCAGTAAGTTGGTGAACCACAGGGGCCGAGTCAGAAAAACTGTGGTGAGGCAGTGGACTGCGCGGCTGGGTGGGGCTGGCTGCGCCAAGGTGGCCAGCTGCACGGGCGGGGCTGACTTAAGGGGAAGCTGAGACTCGGCACTGGCTGTGGACGAGGGCGGTCGCCGCGGTGGGAGAAACTCCCAGTCTCACTGGAGAGTCCCTTGGAAAGTGCACTGGAGACGAGCAGGCAATCTGCACTCTTCCCTCTCTGGCCCCTCCCCTGGCGACTCCCTAAGGCCCCACCCCCTTACAACTTACCAGGTGCTCGGAGACAGAGAGACGCGGCCCAAAGAAAGGACAGAGCAAACCTCAGAAGGAGAGCTAAGCGATGAGGAGAGAGCCAACCTGTCTGATGGAGAGTTCAAAGCCCTGGCCATCAGGATGCTCTCTGAACTGATTGAGCTTGGTGGAATGATGAAAAACAAATGAAGGCTACCCAAAGTGAAATAAAGCCAAATATTCAGGGAACCAACAGTGACAGGAAGGGAACCAACAGTGACAGGAAGGAACCCAACAGTGACAGGAAGGAAACCAGGATTCAAATCAACAACGATTTGGAACAAAAGGAAAAATAAACGTCCAACTGGAACAAAATGAAGAAACAAGAATTCAAAAAAGTGAAGAGGGTCTTACAAACCTCTGGGACAACCTGAAACATTCCAACATCCGAATCATAGGGGTGCCAGAAGGAGAAGAACAACAGCAAGAAATGGAAAACTTATTTGAACAAATAATGAAGGAGAACTTCCCCAATCTGGCGGAGGAAATAGACTCTCAGGAAGTCCAGGAAGCCCAGAGAATCTGAAAGAAGTTGGACCCAAAGAGGAACACACCAAGGCACAACATCATAAAACTACCCAAGATTAAAGATAAAGAAAGAAGCTTAAAAACAGCAAGAGGAAAGGAGAGAGTTACCTACAAAGGAGAGACCAATCAGACTGTCAGCTGATTTCTCAAAAGAGACCTTGCAGGCAAGAAGGGGCTGGAAAGAAGTATTCAAAGTCATGAAAGGCGAGGACCTACGTCCCAGATTGCTCTATCCAGCAAAGCTTTCATTTAGAATGGAAGGGCAGATACAGTGCTTCTCAGATAAGGTCAAGTTAAGGGAGTTCATCATCACCAAGCCCTTACTGTATGAAATGTTAAAGGGACTTGTCTAAGAAAAAGAAGATCAAAAATATGAACAGTAAAATGACAACAAACTCACAACTATTAACAAAGGAACCTAAAAGAAAAGAAAAACAGCAAAAACTAAGTAAACAACCAAAACAGGAACAGAATCAGAGAAATGGAGATCACATGGAGGGAGTTTAGTGGGAAGGGGAGAGGGAGGAATGGGGGGAAAATTCCTCCCCTATGGGAAAATGTAGAGGGAAGAAGAGGCATAATTAGTAGGCATAAAATAGACAGGGAGAGATAAAAAATGGTATAGGAAACAGAGGACTCAGAGAACTTATATGTACAACCCATGGACATGAACTAAAGGAGGGGAATGCTGGTGGGAGGGGAATAAAGGGGAGAAAAAATGGGACAACTGTAACGGCATAATCAATGAACTATATTTTAAAAACTGAGCGGAACCTTTAGAAATGAACAAGAGAGTGAAAATGCAAAGCAATAATCTCGCCAGATGGAAGGAACAGCAGATCAGACGCCACAGAAAACACGCCAGTGAACCTGACGACATCGCAGCACGTCGGAGTGAGACAGAGGCTAAAAGAGAGAGATGAACACGCAGAGCCGCAGTGGCCGCGTGACAATGACGGGGGGCCTGACGTCGGGTCACGGCGAC
>CM052544.1:123131508-123157670 GCA_028533065.1 Trachops cirrhosus
AGGAGAGGGCAGGAGTGCGGGGAGGAGAGGGCAGGAGTGCGGGGAGGAGAGGGCAGGAGTGCGGGGAGGAGACGGCAGGAGTGAGGGGAGGAGACGGCAGGAGTGCGGGGAGGAGAGGGCAGGAGTGCGGGGAGGAGAGGGCAGGAGTGCGGGGAGGAGACGGCAGTGAGTGCGGGGAGGAGACGGCAGAAACACTAAAACTCACGTTGTCTCAGTAACAGGATGCTGGGAAAACTTCTAGAAAAAAGTCAGAGGGAGAAAAATGCTTTAACTCAATAGAATATTTTGAAGCTAAAGTGAAAGAGATTTTCCAGAAAGTAAAACAAACTAACAAATGGATAGAAAAAATGGTAATAACCAGGTGGGGTATCAGATGGCTATGAGATTTATCGGGATGATCACTTAGTAAGTCACCTGATGTCTAATCACTGGGGCGTACACCTGAAACTAATATAAGATTGTGTGTCAACTGTAACTGAAAAACAAAAAAAAATTATTTAAATTTTTAAAAGTAGGAAAAAAAAGATGAGAATGTTAATGATTGACTTAGGAGGTCCAATATCCAAATAATGACACTTTCAGGAAAAGAGACCAGAAAAATGGAAGAAGAGACAGTTATCCGAGACGTAATTCAAGAAAAGAGCCTCCGTGGGATGGGCCCATGTCGGGGTGACATTTCAGACGTCGGGGTAAAGGGAAGACTCTGGAGACAGAAGGCGGGGGGAGGCGAGAACAGGGGACAAGCTCTGACCATGGCATGTCTTCTCAGAAGAAGCACTGGGAGCTAGAAGACAAAGAATTTCTAGACAGTCTTTAAAAAATTAACTTTAAACGAGAACGGTAGACCCAGCCAAACCAGCAATCATGTCGATGATGGACTAAAGCCTTCCTTCCAGGTCGCCATGTCTTCCCTTGCTCCCATTCTCAGGAAGCGCCCGAAGAAGATGTCCCGCCTGGACGAGACCGTGAACAATGGAAGGGAATGTCGTGGGGCCCCGGGAGGAGGGCGTCCTCTGTAGAAAGCAGCGGAGGGATTCCCCAGGGAGACCAAGTAGGGGACTCTCGGGACAACAGTCTAGCGGGCAGACCTTCAGTACGGGAGCCGGGGGCGAGAGGGTTAAGGAGAAACAGCTCCGGGGAAGCAAGCGCGCTGATGGATTGCCCAACATGGTTCAAGCGTGTTGAGAAGAGTGCCTCTCTGCCAGCATGCCTGGCTAAATGAGGATATGCACAGAAGTAAATTAAATAATTTGGTAATTATCGACTCCCAGAAAAACAAAAATGCATCTGAATAGACATGACTCGGCGGCTGCGTGGCCTTGAATGTTGATGAGCTGTTCTGGACGGGCGGAGAGGGGAGGAGAGTGCAGGTGTGGGAGTGAAGAGGGCCATTGCCCAGCCGTCTGCTGTCGGGAGTCAGGAGACTCGATCTAAGACAGCAGAATCCAGGTCGAGTGGAAGAAGCCTGTGGCTTGGAAATATGGAGTGCAGTGCCAGAAGAGACAGATACGGAGGAGGAGGTGGCTTCTCCGGGGAAATGGGCATGGTTAAGCCTTCTGAGGGAAGTCGACGAAACATAGGCCTTCCTCGGTCAAGTTCTGAACCAGTGGAAAAACACAGCAAAGGAGGCGGCCGACGGAGAATAAATCGCCCTTGTTACTAATGCAGGCTAAGGTGGACGGGGTCGTTTCGTGCGGGAGCTAAAATGGTTCTGCTGCTCCCTGTCCCTGACCTGTCCCATGGTCTACACTGAGAACCACCTGCCGAAGGGGAGTTTGAATCTACAAAGCAAGACCTTCCCCAGGTCACCCTTGCCAAGAAGGAAGGGTAAGCCGAGTCCTCCACGCCCGAGACCCTCATGGAGTGATTCAATCCATTTGGCCCAAGATGCAGCCATGGCTCTTGCCACAGATCAGGTCCCTTTTCCCACCCTGGAGTGGAACAAGGGCCGGGAGCGTCCCTGGGAAGAATGCTCATCCTGGAAACCAGAGAAGTGGGGAGCACGTACCCCTCCACCGAGAGCTGAGAGCAGCCAGGATTAGAGCAAGTGGCTTCTGTTTTCATTATAAGCTTTGTAAAACTGCAGACATGTATTCTCTTGATAAGAATAAAATTAAAGTTTGGTTCAGAGAAAAGCATTAAAATGGAGTAAGATTTCACTGGGTTCACGGGATAAGCTGGAGTTCTTCAGACCGAGATGTAGGGGAAGGTCTCCCCTCCTCCCTGAAGGCGCTGTGGCAGGGCCCAGATTGTGAATGGGCACAGTCCTGGCTCTGGTGCCCCAGGAAGGACAGTGGGACTGTCTGAGGGGCTCCTGGGAGGGAGGGGAGACTCGAGCCAGGGCTGGGGGAGGGGGGGAGAGGGGCTGGAGCAAGGCCAGGAGCGACCATGTGTGCCGGCTGAGCTGAGGAGCTTGGATTCCATCCTCTCCATAACATGTGTGGACATGGTGCAAGGCCAGGCCTGGATTTTAGGGAGGGAGTTCGTCCAGCATTACGAGGACGGGAAGTCTGCAGGTAGAAGGCAGGGAGGCAGGTGAGGAGGGAGGGGTGACCCTCCCCGAGAGGGAGGGTGATTTGTTCACAGCAGCAGACTTGTCAGTGAGCACAGCTGCTGAGAGTGTCGGAAAACGTCAGAATGTGGCTGACCACCCTGAGCAGCATATGCTAAAGGCGGTGTGCTGCCAAGGAACGAATCTCTGCTCAAAGCCCCGGCGGCAACAGGAATGGCTGCATACCTGCTCAACCGCCGTGGTGGCACCAGGTGTGAGAAGACCCAGGTGCGCGGGGCAGGGCAGGTCACGGTGGGTGGGGCAGGGCGCCAGCTGACTGCCCTTCCCGCAGGGTTTGTCCATTGGGCCAGACTTCTGGGGACCACGTGGGAACACTTACTGCTGGGAAAATTTCTCTGGAGAGAGTGTGAAGAATAATCTGAAAATATCCAGAGAGGCTTTGAAGAGAAAGTGGCACTTCAACTCAAGTTTGGGGCCACACTGGGAAAAGAAGAAGTGGATGCTGTTAACAGAGGCATTGGGGGGTTCATGTGAAAACACAAGTCACAAGGCCCTTAGAACACAGACCACAAGGGAGAGTGTGGAGATGAGCTGGATATAAAGAAGCCTGGGGCAGACTGGGAAGGCACTTGCATAGGAGAAAAAGGAGCTATGGGTTTATTCTTAGTTGACAAGGAGTAATGAAAGATTTGACGCAGTGAAGGGATACGGCCAGGTTGCATTTCATAAATTATTGCCCAGGAAGTGGTGTGGGGTGTGAATTAGAACGGAGAGATTTGGGACAGATGGGAACAGTCTGGGAGACTTTCGGCAGTCCAGGTAAATGATGGCCCAGACCTGAAGTTGGGCAGTAGCCACGCTGGGAGAGACAAAGGTTGGCAGAAGAGATCGAGAGACAAGTACCAGGCAAGAAATAGGACTCGATCGGGATAAAATCTGGAGTGTCAGTGGGAGATCGAGGGGGTGGTATCAGGAATGGAGACACAGTGTGTGGTCCACAAAAAAGACGGGACCTGCTCAAGGTCAAACCTTGAACTATTGCAAGACCTAAATTAGGAGATTTGCCAGCTGACTCCTGATCAGAAACCTTCTCATTTGCCCATCGCCAGGCAGAGAACCAACAACCTATCTCCTGTGTCCCCACAGCACTGAAATGATTAGTGTAGGCTTGGAGCTGAAAGCCTTATTTCATTACTTTTTGACATCTTCAAAGGACAGAAACTCCAGCCCAGACAACAGCCCGGGCTTATAAATTAGTCAATTGCATTCCACTCCAGCTGGAGAAGGTGGCTTTTCTCAGCCTCCCATTCTCTGTAAAGTTGGAGAAGTCAGAGGAAACGTTCTCTCAGCAGGGAAGGTATCATTAGCCAGATGAAAATGAATGATTTTCAAGGTTCTCGGTGTCCTGCCTTGGCGCTGCACGTAGGCAAAACGGAACGCTCCTCCCCGCATTGTGCCGTTCCTGGGACTGGAAAAGGCCACCGCTATCCAGGCATCCGCCTTAAAGAAATCAACTCCTCTCTGGGGAGAAAACACAAAAGACCAGGGGGAATGTGCAAATGTGTTGCTAAGTTAATACATTAGCAGGGGTTGTGTAATGAACTCAATGACTTGGAAGAGAAAGACAAAGGAGTGCATTCCGTGAGCGCCCGTGATAAGCCAGGCAGAGGAGAATACGGTTCATGCACAACACCTTCTCTACAACCGAGGAGGTGGATATCAATGTCCTCATCTCACCAAAGACGGAATTGAGAGACAGCGAGCCGAAGTGACTTGCTCTGTTTCAAAACTACTGATCTGCAAAGTTGGAATCAACCGCGGGCATGCTCTGGGGATAGAAATCTCAGGAAGAGACATGTCCTGAAGATGCGGAGCAGAGTAAAGCAAAGTCCCGGGGAGAGGAGGCTGGAAGGGGAGAGGTTTCCAGAACCGCAGATGTGTTTTATGGAGCGGGCAGGGTGCAGACGCAGTTTGGGGGCTGGCCCCTGCTCTGAAAAGGGAGTGGGGTGAAGAATCGGAGCATCTCAGTGACTGAGAGGGCGCTGGTTGCCATCCAGCCCTTGCTCCGCGAACATCTAAAGCCTCCCTGGAACACAGTCAGAGCCAAAGCCGGTGCCCTCCCTCCTCCTTGGGCAGCCGTGCTTATAGATTCTGGGCAGCAGCTGCAGCCACTGAAAAGCATTCATTTCATTTCCCCGTCAGAGCCACAATGGAAGTGAAGCACGGGGAGGGTGGGGTGGGTCTGATAAATGATTCACTGGGAGAGGCAAGTTCACGCACGGGCCGGGATTAAGATCCAAGATGCCTGGAGCCCTCCCGCTCGCTCACGGTTGATGTTGGAGCCCACCGAGCCCCCTGCTCCGATGATGGCGTCTGTGCATTGTAAATCTACTGGGGAAGAGGCAGTTCAGAGCAGCCAAGGGCTGCAATGCCTCCTCTAGTTAATGTGCTCAGGAGTGGAGTATTCCTGCCATTTGGGCTCCTCGCAAATTCTCCTTGAATGTGCGGGAAGAACACGGGAAGAGGGCAGGACCTTGGACAGCGCTCTGGGTCGCGGGGAGCCGTAAGGAGACCTGTTCTGGGTGCGTGGCCCCGAGTCAGCACCTCGGACAGAGCCCAGGTCCCAGACTGGCAGGACCCTGGAGCCAAGGACTTGAGCCCTTCGGTGGGCCATCTTCCTCTGCAGTGGACGGGTAATGGTAGGAGTGTGGGCGGCGGAGGAGCATGTCCCCTGGGCTGTGGTCATCTGTCCTGCAGGTGGAGGGAGGTTGGAGTGGATGGTTGCCAAGCTCCGTTCCTGTCCAGAAAACTAAGCCCTGCTCACGGTCCATTTGCCTTTGATCAATGGAGAGCTCCATTTCCATAAAACAAAAACGATGACATCTGTAGAGCCAAATGCAGCCGAGAATACTGCCCCCATCCTCCTGCCCTCAGACCCTCCCAGGGGCTCTGTGAGGGGGGCAGGGTCGGCGCTGGTTTCAGAGGCAAGGACGCCGAGACCCGCGTCCTTGTCCGGCGCCAGTTTCCTGTGGCCGCCCGGGGCTGCTGGGGCCGCTGCTCAGGCCTCACAGCGCCCTGAGCCTCGGAGGTGAGGCGGCGTGCACGGCCCACGGGAAGCACTGCAGGGGTATCTTCCTCCGACGCAGGTGGTGTCGGCCCGTTCCTCTGGTCTAAAGAAAGCCTCTTAACGCCCCCCCGTGGCCGCAGGCTAAGGTCAAAGAACCGCAGCAAACTGTCCAGAGCCCTTCAGGTCTGACCCCTACCCACCTCCCTAGCTGCCCTGCCTGACACTCCATCTCAAGTCGCTTAGTCCCCAGGCCCGGGAAATGAGTGATTGCTCCCCGAAACACCCCCTACCCCGCGCCGTGGCTCTGAGCCCCTGCATACCTCATCTTTCCCTGCTCCCCTGCCCTGGGCTGGGGATGTGAACCTCACTCATAACAAAATCTGGCACCGACGTCACCTCCTCTGCAAGACCCACCGCCGTGCCACAGGCAGAGTTTGACGCCCCGCCCGGAGCTTCCCCACAGCTTTGGTGTGCCTCCCTCCGCACATCCATCACACTGCACCCTGATTATCTGGGCGCACCGCTTTCTTCCAGACTAAACCGCGAGTGCCTCCGGGGCAGGGACTCCCGCCGATTCATCTCTCTCTGCCCTGCCGGCGCCGAGATGCCAACGTTCGCGGGAGAGGTTTGTGAAATGAGGGCCCGGGACCAGGAACACCAGTTTGCAAGGACGGAGTTATGACAGAGGGCTCTGCTTGTTCACAGGGGGGCTGCTGGGATGCTTGGAGCGATCCAGAATCCGGGGGCACATCCAAGAGGCGCTACCCACTACTAGATCCGTCCAGTTGATCCCAGCGTTCCAGCCCATGCGGTGGGGTTGTTCTTTGTGGGAGGGGCTGTGCCTCCTGGGCAGGGTCCTCTCTGGTGTTTCCGCCTGCCGCGCTGGGACTCGCCGAGAGGCCCGCCCCGTTGCCCGGTCCTGCCATGAACAGTCCAGGCTTGTGGTGAGTTTGGAGCCTGGGCGATAGCTAACACTCATCCAACAATTCGCTGAAGCTTCGCTGAGCACTCGCCAAGATGCGAACCCTGTGCCAGGTTCGGGGAATACGAAATAAACCAGCCAGGCCACCCCTTCCGAGAGGACAGTCCGAGGCAAGAGTGACAGGCTCTCACGACCCGTGAAGGAGGAAGCACATGGTGGACACAGCACGGGGGGGGGTGAGTGTCCAGATTAGCAGGGCGGGGAAGCCCCCGTGGGGAGGGACATCCAGGCTGCAGCACAGGGAGTGAGGCAGTGCTCACGTGGTACCGGTCCAGAAAGACGCTCTGCGTCTTTGGGACTTGTGCGCACCACTGGGGCACATCCTCGTGGCAACAGCTCCCAGCAGACAGTACCCAGACAGGGCTGCCTCCACGGGAGGGGTGAGCGTCCAAGGAGAAAGCTCGCCTGGCAGGTGGGGGCAAGGAGAGGGCCTGCTGAGTTCCCCAGCTCGTTAAGCAGCCCCTCTGCCTCTGGGACCCAGTCCTAATTCCCACCACTTTAGGCAAGTCACGCCTTAACACCTCCATCAGGACTAGACTCTGCCGCTAATGGGCATGCAATTTGGGGAGAACGAGAAATCTGCTGCCAATTAGGGCTCCGGATGCGCTGCCAGCTGCGCGGTGGGTGGCAGCTGGGTGCCGTGTGGCCCTGCGGCCCCCGAGGCCGGGCGGACCACCGGCCGTGGCAGGGTTGGCTGGGCTGCCCCATCGCCCGTGTGGGTGTGGGACTCTTCTCAAGGCCCTTCACGGGCCATTTTTCCAGCTCCGATCCTCACAAAGTCCTCCTAGGAGGGTAGGCCGTGCACAATTATCTCCACTGCAAAACGAGCCACCGAGGCTTGCGGCAATGAGGTCACTCGGCCAGAATGAGGGGTCTGCCGAAAATGTGCTCTCCTCATGCTCACGGCGTGTCCGTGTTCCCTGTGCCAGGATGTCACCACGGGAGGAGCCCTGAGCTTCACCGGGCAGGACGCCAGTTCACCTCATGGAACTGCTTGCTCTGGGACTCCCAGGTGCCCGCCCGCAGGCGGAGGGCGGGGGCGCGGCCGAGCGTTCATCTCCGCACACCTGGCACCTCATGGGCCCGCGAGGTCCTCCGTTAGCATCCGCAGGTGATGCGTTCTGAGGAGGGGGAGCCCCAGACTCCAGCCCCAGACCCCCCTTAGCAGCCTGGGGCTGAGAGCAGCCCCCACACACTCGCCCTCCCTCCCTCGGTAAAACAGAAGGAGTGATTAGGAGACCCCAGGAGGGGCCTGGTCCTGCTCCCCGACTTGTCACGTAGGCAATTGCTCACCACCCCTAGGCCTCCCCAGGGTGACGCATAATCACACAGAACAACACTTACAAATTGCCCAGACCCAGCGCTTGACACTTCCCCATTTCACAAATTTTAGCTCCGCTCAGCCTGTAAGCGCCATGCAAGGGAGGTGATTTCTCCTTTCAACGCCGGGTCCCCCGCGGTGTGCTGGCACCGGGGCGGGCAGGGGCGGGTGGTGACAAAGAGAGGAGACGGGTGTCCCAGCCCACCACAGTCCCGGGCGGGGGATGAGCAGCCTCCACCAACGGCCCCGTCTCTCTCCCACTTGGCTTCCCTAGCAGAGCATCTGGGCGGCAGAGATTGGGAGGAGAAAATGGGGACGGAGGAGAAGGAGCGGGGTTGGGGGGGCGGGGAGACCACACCAGCCTCGCCAAAGAGGATGATTCGAGTAGAATGCGGCACTAATTTAAGCCCCAGAATGACTGATGTATTTTCCGTGGTGTTTTATTAATCAGCCTCAGATGCAGCACGATTTGCAAACTTCATGTGGCAGCTATTAAACGTTTTCTCCTAAATGAAAGTAAATGAAAGGGATTTACTAATTCCAGCAGACACTTCCTGAATCCGTAATGGGAGCGCGCGCTCCGCGCCCGCTGACCCGGAGAAGCCACTGGAGATGCCGCCCACGCTCAGACCCGCGCTGTGTGGGCTGAGTCCCTGCGGGGCCGCAGTGGACTCGGGCAGCACGGACCCAGCGGGGGGAGGGTCCGGCAGGAGTGTCGGCGCCCCTCCTCTGTGCCCAGGAGGACTGCCGGCAGGAAGGCACCAGCGGCACCAGCCCCCGTGGTTCCTGGGCCTCTGAGGATTCTCGTCTCCGGGAGGGAGGGACTGGGGCCCAAGAGGAGAAGCACTTTGCGGGGGTCTTAGGGTGAAGGCGGACAGGAAGAGAGGCCTCCTGACTCAACAGGAAACAAGAGGCCAAGGGCCCCGAATGATGACTGCCCCACGGCCCCGCTACCAGGCCCCTGGGGTCGCAGAGAGAGTGGCCGACCCAGCGCCCAGCTGGGGCGTCTCCACGTTGCCTGCCCAGTCCTCTCCCCTCTCGGCACCCGGTTTGCGGATCCGACAGCGGGAATCTTGCAGCTGGGCCCGCCCAGTGGAAAGGTCGCACACAGCGCGCATTTTCCTCCCCGGGAGGAGCGTGTTAGAAAGGACCGCACAGGAGGGACCAAGAGCGGTGGAGGCCTGGGGGAGCGGGCAGGGGAGGCCTGGCTGGGGGCGGCCGCGGCGGAGGGAGCATTCAGAGGGCGCCCCCTGGCTGCCCTGCTCTCCTGGCAGAGTCCCAAGAAGCCCCGGGAGCCCCCTTGTGGGGTGGGGTGCGGGTGGCCACGCCCTCTTCTGCTTCTGGAGCTTTGATTGGCTTCAGTTCAGTCGAACCCGACTCCATGCTGACTTCACGGCTCTGTGTCGGCATCCGCTCGGTGCCAGGCTCCGAGGGCGCCGTAGGAAACGGAACGGGCTCTGTGCATGGGTGGTGGGCAGAGGGGGCTCCCTTCACCCCGTGAGCCCCGCCACGCGCCAGTTCTCGCCGTCCACACCCCAATTTCCTTGCAAGTTCAATGAGACCCCCCCCTCCCCTGCTCTCCCTGAGCGGTTCCCACACAACCTTCAATGGCTCAGCAGAGGGCCACCCCCACGGAAAAGCTTGGGTCTGCCTCCTCCTCCCACCTGCGAAGGGGGTTGTTTTCCCACGCAGCCCCCCAACGCAGCTGGCTAGGATTCACTGGGGCCCAAGAAACCCTCTTTCCCTCCCTTTGCCGGTGAGCCCCTCGGATGGGAAAGGGCGGAGCCTGCTCACCATCGCTGTGTCCCAGCCCAGAGGCCTTCCCGGGCTCAGCAAATGTTGGCAGAGTGAATACTGTTCCTCGTTGAGGTCAAAGCGGGGCGGGGCTAAGAAGTCCACTCCCACCCGACCTCGGGGGGCCTGGAGTCACGCCTCGCGTTTGGCCCGGCCCAGCTCTTTGCCAGACAAACGTAATTCCTCATCCCTGAGCCCAACACAACTGTCCGGGCTTTCCGCGGAGCATCACAGAGCATGCCAAAAAGCAAGAAAACACACCATCTGAGTAAACAAAGAAGCCATCAGGCCCAGTCTCAGACGTGACACAGATGTGAGAATTATCATGCAGAGAATTTAAAATAACTATAATTAATATGTGAGGGGCTCTAATGGAAAAAGTAGACAGCATAAAAGAACAGATGGGCAATGCAGGCAGGGGGGTGGGGACTCGGAGACAGAACCGAAGGAGATGCTCGAAATAAAAACCCCGTGGCAGCCACAGAGACAGAGACGCCTGTGACGGGCTCGTTGGTGGACTGGACACGGCCAGAGACAGAATCACTGATCCTGAAGACAGGTGGCGGGGACTTTCTAAGCTGAAATTGCAAAGAAACGGAATCTTTAAAAGAACAAAGGAAAGGAAAGGTCCAAAACCCGCGGGATGACCTGAAAAGACGTCACGTGGGTGCAGCGGGAAGCCCAGGCAGAGGAGAAAGAACAGAGGAGAGATATGTGAAGTCACAGTGACCACGAGTTTTCAGGCACAAAATTGCAGCCCCGGGAAGCCCAGGCGACAGGGTCAATCCCGGGAACAGAGGGAGGGGCTCGGGGGGACCTGGGCGCTGGGCCACCTGCGTCTACGCAGCACCCCGAGGCCACGGCTCACAGACCGCGTGGGCGGGTCCCGAGTCGCTGGCCCCAGACTCCGCAGCTGTGCGTCTGTGGACTGGAGCACCCACTGGAGACACTGCCCACTGCGGGGGTGGATCTCAGAGTGCGTGCCATCTGCCGAGATGCCTGGCAGCAGGGACAGAAACGCCACTGGTGAGAATTTGATGAGCATGGTCTTGCCGACTGGTGCACCAGAGAAGTTTATCGTGCTGATTTTGGGGGGCGCACGGGGACCACCAGGAAGGCAGAGAGAGAGAGAGGCAGGGATTAGGGGAGCTGTGGAGCCAGGACCGCAGGATAAACCACCCCCCATAACAGGGCCGGAGGACCCGCAGCCACTGGTATTCACAGCCAGACACGGAGTGGGGCTGCCCCAGGGAGGGGTCTGTCCTGCTCTGGCCCCAGGGGCATCTAAGGCGACCTGCTCAGGCCCCACCATCCCGGTGAGCCAGGAAAGGCACCGTGGGGGTTTTCCCAGCTTCGCTGTTGGGACGCGGTGCCCGGGCCCCACGGGAATACGGGGAGACAGGCAGCCCTCGATGGCGTCTTCCAGCAGCCCCCCTAGAGAGAGGAGGCGGCTGGCGCTTCAGCCCCGGTTACCTTTAAAGCAGCCACGCACCTGGTGAAATTGATCACCCACATAAAAATGGGGAGGGGGAGAAAGCCCAGATCCAAAGTTCAAGTCCAAAGGTCACTCTGCTCCCGGGTCAACGTTGTTCCATCGCACCGTGCCTTTTGCGCAGCCCAGTATTGCTAGGACGTGTAGGAGTGACCGCCCACAGGGCGTGCAGCTTAGGAGACGGGGCCTCTGGGAGTGATGAGGTCAGGAGGGTGGGGCCTCATAACGGGGTTCATGTCCTCATGAGAGAGGCCCAGAGCCCCGTGTCCCTTTCTCCCTCTGAGGACACGGAGGGAAGACCCCGGGAGAGGGCCAGCAAGCGGGTTCAGCGCCCCGACCAGCAGCACCAGCATCCCTGCTTCCAGCCCTCAGAACTGTGAGAACCGACTTGGTCACAGCACACGCCACTCAGCCGGGGTGTCCGGTGATCACAGCCCAGCTGGACCGAGGCAGCGTCCAACCTTTCCTGCATCTTCGCCGCCACCTGGGGGAAGGTCCCCGTCCGCCTCCCTCTTGGAGACGAGGATGTTGAGGTTCGGGGGCGGTGACTCTCTCGGCAAACACCCCCAGGCAGTTTGCTCGGAGCCTCGTCCGGGTCTCAGTTCTACCCGTGTTTCCTGCCCGGGAGTGCCCACTTCCCGGAGCCACCGAGCGGGGCAGGGCGGGAACTGCTGCGGAGGGCAGCAATTTGCCCCAGGGGCATCTTCAGCCCCACAGCTTCGGGGGCGCTGCCGCCCCACCTGCACAGCGCTGTCCGGGTCAAGCTGCCCACCTCGGCTCTCTGTCCACACGAGCTCAGAACATCCCCCGCCAAGACCAAGTGCGATCAGCCGAACAAAGACTGGATTCGTCAGCAGCTGTCTGGTTACTCACTCATTAAATCCAAGTGCCTCCCCCACTGCCGCCCATCAGAGCTCCGGTCTCCCGAGTCTGACCCCACCTTCTATGACATCCGAGTGGCTCGTGGCGGTGGGCGGAGACAGCAGACCCCTAGAGGGCGGGCCTGGGAGAGGAGCTCACCATCCGGGAAGCAGGGCGCCTGCTTTGCATAAAATACATGAAATGCCCACGCACTCAGGGTCTGTGTGGGGCGCCCTCTCGAGGGTGGGCTGAGGCTGGTGGACGCGCCGTGAGGAAGGACGGAGTCGGGCGGGGGGGAAGAAACCGAGCTTGCAGAGAGGTCTCCGGGCTGGAAGGCATGAGGTCTCCGTGGCATAACCTCCACCTGGCCAGGGACAACGGCGCCGTGGAGTCTCCACACCGGCAGAGAGCGGGCAGGTCGCGACCCCGGGGCCAGGAGAGCGAGAACGGCCCAAATGACCAGCTCTCGAAGTCGCGGGGAGCCACTCTCCTCATTTCCAAAATGGAAATAATCACGCTCGTCCCCCCTCACAGAGCCATTATGGACACCCTCCACTGAGGGCACGCAGAGGCAGCTGCCACCCTCTGGGGACCCTGGGTGGCATTAGTCACCGAAGCCATCTCCACAAGCTTTCCCGAAAGACCTGATTCCTCTGACAGCATCTCTGGGGGGAGCCCATTTATGGGAGTACGTTCTGTCCCTGATTCCAGGAGGGCCCACTGCTGCGTCGTCCCTGGCCAGGAGGCTCCCTGTCCCTGTCCCTTTGCTAAAGCTGTTGCCGGCGGTGGCTCGGCTGTCCGCCTCCCTCAGACCCGTCCGCCCACACTGTGCTATCACCATCGATCATCCTGGAATGTGTGTTCCAGAAGCCTCTTCCCGGGCCCCAGGGCCCTGCCTCCCTGGGGACTTTCATCCACTCCCGCATGTCACCTCCCACCTCTGTGACCAGGATGGTCAGAATTCCTTTTGTTCTTCCTCTGTACTGCGTCACCCATGCCAGGGTTGCTCAGAATAACTAACATAGGGTTCCTTGTTCCTCCCAAGTGAACTCGGCTTCAGATCTCTCCGGAACGGTTTCCAGCAGCGGTCTCCAAACTTGAAGCCGTCTCTGCCTCCCTCCTCCACCCCCAAAACCCCACAGAGACTGGGAGACACCCCCCGCCCACCCAGCATTGACTGGGCGAAGGTCCCACACCAGGCTCTGGGGACAGAGCTGGGGCACAGCCTGGGAGGCTGAGGGTCTGTGCAGACAGCACCCGAGTGCCGTCCCACAGCCTCCTGATCTGAGCTGCGTGCCCTGGCCGCAGGTGGTGAGGATGGTGGGCGGGGCCGTGGTGACGAGGGGCAGCAGCTTCAAGGACCGTGTATACAGGACCCATGGACAAAGACAACGGGGGGAGGATTGCCTGTGGGAGAGGGGTGGTGGGCAGGACAGGGGAGAGTAATGGGCGGGAAATGGAGACAACTTACTTGAACAACAATAAAAAAAGAAAAAAAAAGCCAGTGTAACTGCGTATCACATCACTGCTACAATAACTTCATGAAAAATCAGCGTTGAACGTGGTAAAAAAGAAAAAAGAGAGGGGCAGCAGCCACCCTGCCACCCACCTCCGGCCAGTGGCTCCGAGCGCCGCGGCCAGTCCAACGTCGGGGGCCAGGGGCAGCCTGGGGGGTCCGGGAGGCCTGCGGACCCCCTGCAGAAAAATGCACTCGCACACACGCAGACACAGGCACACACGCACCACTGTGCGGATCCTCGTGGTTCTCGGGGTTCCCTGGCCCCCCCGAGATCAGCCTGTGTTGAAAAACCCTCGTACCACTAATAGTGAACAACAAAGATAAGATAAAATGAGATGTCCACCTCATCACAGACGCGAAACTGAGCTCCAGACGGACTGGACGTGAACGGCGACGCCGAACCACGATTTTTCACAGCACAGAAGAATGTTTTCCTTGCGTCGTGGTGGGGACGGGACAACAGAGGCACAAGTCAGAAGACGCTAAAACAGGTACTCCAATCAATACGGTGAAGGAGAGGGACGCGAGGTTCGTGGGTGAGGAATCCGGGCGGTGGGTGGAGGCGGTGACCGGGAAGCAGCTTCACACCCATCGGTGACAGGGTGCTGAGCTGATGACACCGGCTGTGGCCAGAACACGGAGACACGGGGACTCTCGCCCGGCACCCGTGGGCGGGTAGATTGCTACAGCCACTTTGGAGAGCACCTGGAGGTCCCCACAGAAGCTGACCCCACTCATGCCCCCAAGGGACCCAGCAGTGCCACTGCTGGGTGGCTCCCCGCAGACCACCCCGCGCACGTGCACCGAGCTCGTTCACGGAGTGGGAGTCACAGCAGCAAATCGTCAACCAAGAAACGGTCTCTGACTGGGGAGATGGGTAAACGCTGGCTATTCCCGCCACGAAATACCCGGCAGCAGCTAAAAGGAGCAAACTGGACCTGCCAACGTGGGTAGGTCTCCAGGACCCGCTGATACGCAGGAAGGAAACTAAGTAACAAGAGCGTCCGGGCAGGCCGCCGGTGAGCGGGTCCGAGAGGCGCAGGGCTGCGCTGCCCTGGGCCGGCGGGCTGGCCTGCGGAGCGAGAGGGAGGCGTGTGCTCGGGCAGCTGGTCTCTCTCTCGTCACCGCAGAGACACTGGAAGCCAGCACGGTGAACCGCTGACACCTCCTCCCTTTGGTGGCGTTCATGTGGGTCAATCATGCTATAGCTCGTACCTTTATACATACCGGATGCCTGTCACTTTTTAATTTTTTTAAATGAAAAATGATTGCCGAAGGTCTGGGGTCAGCCAGGACCCATGCACAGAGGGAGCTCCCAGGCCAGTGGGGCCAGGACTGCGGTGGGGGGCCGGCCCAGGAGGGTGGATGGCCCCCATAGGAGGGCGGTCCCCTCGGAGGCCCACGCAGCTTCTCACTGCAGGGCAGGGCTCTGCCTCCTTAGTGATGCTCGCTCCCACCCAGGGCACGCACTCCCTGTCCCACAGGATGGGACCGCCCTGGGGGCCTGCTTCCTGTGAGAGCCTCCAGCCTGCCTGTGCGGACCCTCCCGGGCCGCCCCTCACAGCCCACTTCCCTGCTGGTAATCAGAGGAGGGTGAGAGAGGGGGATGGGAAGTGAGCCCGGGGCCATGGTGCCCACGCCACTCTGCCAACCCCATTCCCAGGGTCCGGACCCCCTCCTCTGCTGTTTGCCCAAATGTTTGGGGGGCATTTCTGTGGTCAGCTGGGGACGAGTGTCCAGAGAGGAAAAAGGGGGTGCTGTGGGGGGCACAGGACCTGACATGTGAGCCAAGAACAAAAGAGGATGGTCCAGTAGTTTGGGAAAGTCTTCTTTCGGGCAGAGAACAAAAGTTGCAGAGATCCCAAACCGGAAAGGGTTTGGTGAGCTCACGGATCACGGAGGAGGCCGGTGCGGCCGCAGACAGGGTCTGGGGTCAGAGAGCAAGTCAGAGAGACCCAGGCTGGGCCCCCATCTCTGGTCACTGGTTTCCTCCTGGTTGCCGACCACGGGCTGAGCCCTGAGTCCCGGTCACACTCTGCACTCTCTTTGCTCCTGGCTACCACAGCCGCTCTGGGGAGAGACCAGCGGGTTGAGGGCGGAGGCTGCGCCCTGGAGGTCCTCCCCCACCAGCCCTGGCAGCGAGGCCTGGCCCCGCCCCTCCCCTCAGGAGCTGCGTGGAGCACCGGGTCAGTCGGTGCCGCTGCAAAGCCACCGCTGGGTCCCTGATGTGATACTAATTGCTCTCAGTGGTGCCTGGTGCGTCGTTAAAGAAAAATTTAATGTTGATTTTATTGAAAAACAGAAATAGCACAGCATACGCTCTGACCGTCTCCAGCGCTCACTGGTGCTGCCGATGGGCCCTGGACCCCGTGCCGGTGGGACCCCACAGGAGTGCTGATGAGGCAGGAGAGCCCGGAGGTCTCTGGTCTCCTGACAGGTTCCCCAGGGGCTGGCTCGGCCAGCGGGGGGCACCCTGGGGCGGCCAGGGCAGGACCTCCTTGAGCGCCCCCACTGCCCTTGTTGGGGGCGGGGGGTGGTGAGAGCACAGGCAGGGTGGTCCTCAGAGCCTTTGCCTCTGGTCCCAGCATTCGGTTTGTGCGCCTGGGAGCACCAGTGCCTGGTGGTCAGGGGAGGCGGTGACAGTGACGGCCTCGCTGTGCTGTTGACGCTGCCGGGGCAGTGGCGGTGGGGACGGGGACAGGGAAACGGATGCAGCCAGGCTCAGGGCTGTGGCCTGCGTCAGCTCTGACGCCCGTCCGAACGCCTGCGGCGGCCAGGCCCAGGCCAGGCTGTCCGGGGACGACCCTGCGGTCCAGCTGCCCTTCCTCTCCCTGGCTCCGGCGCTCGGAGCGCGGAGGCACTGGGACCCCGGCCCCCGCGTTGGGCCCAGGCTCCTCCCGCTGCCCCCAGGGCCTGGGGAAGCTCGGGAAGGTTGCCCTGGCCTTTTCGTGGAAAAGGGCGTTTCCGGGGCAACAAGCACAGCAGGTCTGACTTCAGTGCGCCCTGCTGAGCTGCAGGTCCTGGGGCGAGTGGCCTGACGCGGCGACGCAGCCCCGGTGGGGCCCACCCCACAGCATCGGGGCAGGGGGCACGGTGAGCCAAGACGTGCAGACTGCCAGGCCCGGAGCCCTGTGGCCCCCTGCGACCTTGATGTCTGACCTCTGACTTCACCACCGGGTCACCCCTCCAGGGTCCAGTCCCAGGATCCGTGTTCCTGGAGGCACATTCGGAAGAGACGACCAGCTACAAACCCTTCCCCTGACCCTGGAACCCCCCCTCCTGCCCCCAGGCTCCATCCCTGCCTGTCTCCACTTGGCCTGCAGTCTGCCCCTGCCCTCCAGGCCTCAGGCTGGAAGCTCCTATGCTCGCTCCTTTCCCACCCACAGCCCTCAGTCCCCTCTCCACCTCCTGTGCGCACACAGCTCTGGCCCCAAATGGGCCCAGCTCTGGTCAGCCTGGCAGGCCCATCCTGTCTCCCAGCCTGTGCTCAGGCCCCAGGGTGCATCCCTGTTTCACAGAATGTGTGCACGAGTGAATACGTGAATGGGTGCATGAATGAATGAATGAGTGAATGAATGAGTGAGTGAGTGAATGCATGGATGGGTGCATGAATGAATGAAGGAAGGAAGGAATGAACGAGTGAATGCGTGGATGGGTGCATGAATGAATGAAGGAATGAGTGCATTGGTGAACGAGTGAGTGAACGAATGAATGCCTGCGTGGAAAGCACCGGGGTCCCGCCGTGCAGCCACCTCTGTAGCTCAGACGCGCCGGGTAAGTCCAGGCCTGGGGAACAGTTCTGTCCGCACCGCGGGCAGTTGCCGGCGTGCCTCCCTGCACATCTCCCACTGGCCGCCACTTCCCGCGGTAACTGGGCCGGCTCCCAGCAAGCCCCGTGCAAGGGCACACACAGCCGGATGAGGGGGGCTTTGGGGGTGAGGCCACCTCCCAGCTCTCCGTCTGCCGAGGGCGGGCCACCGTCTGAAGGACTGTCACCATGGGCCTCAGGGGTGTCCTGGGAGCGGAATCCTGGGGCCTGGTGTGAGGCGTGCACGCACACTCGTCCACAGAGGCCCAGGGAGGAGCTCTCCCTGCGGCTGGGACCACAGGTTTTCACACCTCGCTTTATTAACGCCGGTCTCTCCTCCTCCAGATTCCAATCGCCTTCCGGGGAGCAGCTGCTATTAGCTTCTCCCCGGGGCCTTCAAATCCCCAGTGCTCAGCAAAATCCCCCTTTGATTGAAGCAGCTGTGCTCAGAGCCCACACCGCCTTCCTCCCGAGCTCATCAAAGCCCCTCAAAGGGAAGATTAACCGCCGCAGCCACGGCGCTGCGCCATTCACCGCCCAGCCTCGCTCGGCCACGCCGGGCCCGCCGGAGACGCAGAATTAGAGAATGTGGGTCTCTTAGAAGCACAGGCTTTCAGAAGCATGGAATCATCAAATCTCCCCCCAAATCAGCTTAGGGAGTTAGAATTTTAAGGATGCATCCTTTCAGAAGCTTAGACTCTTAGAAGTCACCTCAAATTTTACTCTGATTACGTTTGGGGTAAAATAAGTAAATCTCATCTCTGACACTGTCTTAGGAGCCTAGCATCTCAGCTCAGTAAAAGCCCAGGCTTGCGACATCTGTCAGCAACCACAGAAAGCCTGTAATCGCGGTCAGCGGGAGAGGGGACCCTGCAGCACCCCTCTCGCTCGGTGCAGGGCGGCCCTCAGTGGACCAGCTCGGTCCCTGTGCCTCCAGGACCGTGGCTGATTGCTGGTGGCCTTAGCCCTGGGCGCCCAGTCTGCCGTCCCATCCGACCCCGGGGGGCAGGTGCTTTCCACCACTGTGACTGATGACCCCCGGCCCCTCCAGGGTTCCCCAAGGTCCAGGAGACACCCACCCCGGGGCACTGAATGTGCCTCAGCCTGGAACCACTTGCTCCGAGGGGGCCCAGGGCCACGAACGCACCGCACAGGGGCGGGCACTTCCCCGGGGTCAGGAGTCCCCGTCGTCCAGCCGTGCAGCCTCGGGCAGCCCCGCCTGGGTGCTAACGTCCCCGCACACTCGTCCTGGACCCTTCTCCGCCGGCTGGCTCACTCAGAGCCAGCCTCCGCTCTGCAGAACGTAATTCCAGCCCTGTCCCCCTCCCGGGCCCGCCCTCACGCCCCACACAGCTGGCGGTCAGGCCTTCCAGTCCCCACACGGCTATCTGTCCAGCTCCCAGAAGGAGCCGTGTCACTCACACCCTGGCAGAGCTGCCCGCAGGCCGGCACCGTGGCCCACGTCCATGCTGCCTGTCCTCCCTCGGGGCTGGCTGTGGAGGACAGGCGGGTCCACCCCAGGGCTGGAGCCTCTTCTCCCCGCACCCGGGGCCGCCCTCCTCCCTGAGGCAGCCTCCGCCTACAGGCTGGTTCGCTCTGCGTCGACATCCGAGAGGAGTGGCAGACGGTCACTGGGCCCGCGGTCCCCGTCCACTGGCCTTCCTGTCCTGCGGGACTTATCCAACCCGTAAGACAGCAGAGATGGCGGGCATCATCTCTGTGCTCACGAGACATGGGCTCCAGGTCTGGTCTTGCTTGAGAGCCTGAGGCCCTTAGTCCCGCAGCCCACAGGGAACCGAAACCGGCCAACACCCTCCCCAGCCAAGCCTCGGGTGCGAGCGCCGCCCCACTGACACCCTGGAGCCTCTGATGGGACCCCGTGGCTGTGGCCTGGGAGTCCCCAAGCAGAGGCCCAGCCCAGCGGCCCAGGAGCCTGGCCACACTGTGTGTGTTTCAAGCCGCTGAGCAGGCGGCTGCATGTCAGGCTGTTACAGGTAATGAACTAGGTACCTGCTGTGTGCTGGGCGCTGGCCCCTCAGGAACGGGAAGAACCAAAGAGCGTTTCTGCTCTGGGCTTCCTGGCCTCACGGGAGGCGGACAGACGAGCGGACAGCGACAGGCTGTGGGGACATGGTGACTCTGCAGGGAGTGGGGCCTTGGGACGGCTCGGGACCCCGAGACCCTGCCGGAGGGGTCGGGAATGGCCTTGGAGGCTGGGGGGGAGCTGACGGAGGATGCCCGCCCCTGCTAGCCGAGAGCCCACGAGGGAGTCACGGACTTTCCTGGCCTGCAGCCGCCGCTCATCAACAGTAGCCCGGGGCACCTGCTGAGGAATTAGCACGTTGGGTCTCCGGGGAGACGGGCAGCCGAAGCCCAGGGGGGCTGCCTGGGGGACGTCCGGGGAGCCCTGGCCGGGAGTGGGAGCTCTGCCACGGGGCGGGGGCTTGCTCCCCGCCCTCCCCTGTCACCTGAGGCTCTGGGCCGCGCTCGGAGGCTCCGGGAGTCCGCAAACCAGCCCCACCCCTTGTGCAGAAGTCACCTTCCTGCCTCCCGGGGGACATGAGAGGGATGAAGCTCAGGGCTGACAGCCTCGCCTTCCCACCCACTGGGAATATCGGGAACGAAGACTTCACGGGAGGTGTGGGCAGGAGAAGCAGAATTCTCCACCCATTTGTCACGTGCTGGCTCAGGCAGGCCTGGGCCGTGAGGAGATGCAGGGCCGTCCCCAGGTGTCCTGAGCACCGCTGCTGTGTGGGGACTCCTCCCCGAGGCCTCCGCCCCCCTCCCCTCCGTCCCCGCTTTGGTTATAAGGGAATTAAATCGCTGTATTACTGGGTGTGGGAGAAGGGGAAATGAGACATTTGGAAGAAATCTGCCATTTTTAAGAAAACCATATATTTTTAATAGACTTTATATTTTTTAGAGCCGTTTTAGGCTTACAGGACAGTTGTGCAAAGTGCAAGATTCCGGAAGAAGACGGATGAGCGACGTCGCACAGCAGCGCGCGTTTTCAGGGCGGCCCCGCCCTCCGCCCAAGGGCTGGGTCGCGGTGCAGGGCTGATGACCGGCTGCAGCGGGCCAGCACCGGCCACAAGGCTTCTCCTGGGACCCTCAGATCCCCAGGGCCCGTTCCCACTTCTGAGGGGCGGGGCGGTTGCCGCACTGCGCCCAACGGCAGATCGGCGGTTTGCCTTCTGCAGGAGGGCGAGGCGACCACGCGGGCCCCGGAGGCCCGGCACGGCTGGGGGTAGGCAGGGCAAGGCTTGTGTGGGCGTTTGCGCTCAGCCCCTGAGAGCCATCCCGAGCTGGGCGGGGTGGGGGGCACCAAGTATCTGACCAGCCTACAGGGATCAAAAGACAGGACGCCAGGCCCTCCAGGAGTGGTCCCACCCCACGCGAAGCCCAGAAACAGACACGCACGCCTGGTACAAAGGATTAAGCAGCGAACGTCCCGGTCCGTCAGCAGCGAGGCTGGGGGCGGGGAAAGGACGCGCTAGCCCGGCGCGTGGAGGGATCCCGGTTCCGCGCCAGCCCGGGCAGCCCAGTGACCGACTTCCTGTGAGGGTGGGATCAACGCGTATCCCCCGAAGGCTCAGGGGCGCCCCCCGCACAGCCTTCCCAGAGTTTGCTCCCTCTCACCAGCCTCCCCCCAAGTCCGAAGAGGCCAGAGAGCCCGCGGGGGCCGAGCAGGGCTGCGGGAGACGCGCAGATGAGAGCGGTTCTGCAGAGACCGGGTCCCGCGGACGCCTGGTGTGCTTCCGCGACCCGGTGTTTGCGCAGCTGCGGAAACCTTTGAGATGGAGTTAGTGCTAAGTGTACAGAAAACTAAGCAAATGAAAAAATAAGACCGTTATTAGCTCCAGGGAAAAGCAGGCGTTGGTGCAGGAGGAAAGGAAACCTCGTCGGGGCTTAGCTTCGAGGGGTGTTTGCAGTATCGATCCGCAGAAACAGTGTTATCAATGCGGGGCCAGCGCGGGCCGGCTGCAGGCGGGCGGAGGACGCCCGCCCTCCCTGGCCGAAGTCGTCGGGTAAGGCCTGGAGCTGGGAACCACGAGGCGACACCACGATCGCGCAGCAGATGAAAACGTGGGTTGGGGGGAGGGGCGGTGTGCGACTGCTGGCCTGGGGCCGCTTCACAGACCCCGCCCCCCCGTGACAGGCGGTGCGTGTGTCTCCGAGAGATCTCTGGGGCTGCCGTGCCCCTGGCCCCCCACGGGGTGCTCCGATGGACAGTTCTGTGCCCTCACTGCCCGGAGGGCCAGCGTCGGAGCCCCAGGTCGGAGCTGGGGGGACTGTGCGTCCTTCCAAGGCTGGTCTGCTGGTGGCCTGGGGGCAGCACGGCTGTGGCCGGGTCACTCCAACCTCTCCTCTCCTCTGGGCCTCTCCTCTGTGGGTCTCTCACAAGGACACTGGTCCACGCCATTCGAATCTCAAGCCCCTTAACTCCGTCACATCCGCAAAGGCCCTTTCTCCGGGTGAGGGCGGTTTGCAGGTCCCGGGGGTTAGCGTGTGCACGTATTTGGAAGGAAACCATTCAACCCACCCTAATAACCTCGATAAGAAAATAAAGACACGTTGTTCAGATTGCCTGCACAGCGTTCCCGTCAGGTGGCCTCCTTCTGCTTGAATGCCTCTGGAGACGGGGGGCTCACTGTGTCCCAGCCCTGCTGGGAGCCTGTCTTCATGGAGGCGAGCTAACCTGCCCCCCGAGACCTTGGCTGTCAGCTCTCCGGCTGCCGCTCTGAGGGCAGCGAGGGGCCGGCCAGGCAGGGGCGCTCTCAGGGTCCACGCTGCGGGGCTCAGAAGTCAGACAGGACTCGGGCCTGCTCCGAGCCAGGTCTGGGAGTGTCAAGGTTTATTTTTGGCAGGAATACGGGGGCAGGTGACAAAGCCAGAGCTCAGCGAAGATGGAAGGCCGGCGGGGCTGCCCTCCGGGCAGACTCCCGGGGGTTCCTCCGCTGGCGTGCGGCTCCCCCCTCCTTGACCCCCGAGCTCTGTTCCTAGAAGGGAACATTGAGGTCACCTGGGCGCTGCTGTGGGGCCTCTGCAGGGGACACCACGCCCAGGCCCTTCCCTCTGCTTCTTCATCAACGGCAGCACAACCTCAGAGGCCAGCCCTGTGGGGATGCACACTCCACACACACACTCGCACACTGGCACACATCTGCATGCACACGGGCACAACCACATGCTCACACACAAATGTCACTCACGCCGTTGGCTGAACTCACACGCACGCACACCCACACCACGTCGCATCTGCTTGTCTTCACAGCATGCACCGGGCTGCAGGCGCTGGCTGGGTCCCCTCCGCCGGCCTGGGCCCAGACCACCCTCCCAGGGCGTCTGTGCAATCACATCCTGATTGTCAGATGATGAAACTCAGGCCCAGCGAGGGGCCGATGTGCCCAGTGCCAAGACAAGGAATGCGGCTTTGACCCGAATCCTGGAGGCCAGTCCCTTCTGCCCTCCTGCGCCCTGTGGCCGTGCCTCTCGGGACAGCTGGCACTTCCCAGCTGGTGTCGCAGGTCCCAAGTGGCCCCTCTGCTGCTCCCTGTGCATCCCGGGGCCCCGGGCTCCCAGGCACCTGCTCATGGGGACGGATCCTCTCTAATTGCCGGCAGCACAGGCTCGCAGCCTGTTCCCCCGGATTCACAGACGTCCACCTCGCCAGCCTAGGGGGCAGCGGGCAGGCCCCAGGGGGCATCCGCCTCCCTCCACGTGCCCTACGCAGCGTCACCCACGTTCCAGCACCTCGAGGATCTCGTGTCATTTATCTGAGGCTGTTTCTGCTCTAATTTCAGACAGCATTCGGACTACAAGCTTTGATGCACGAAGGCGGGCACCTGGGGACCATCAGCCCACGCGTGCAGGGGGTCAGGCTGGTCCTTCCTCCTGTCCTGGCCCATCTTCCTGCCCCCCACCCAGCGGAGAGGGATGAGCTGAGGGTCCAGGAGGGGACCTCAGGGGGACGGGTCCTTCTGCACGTCACGGAGGCTGTTACGCCCTGTGCACCGTACCCCACCCTCCCTACCTGTATCAGTGGGGCTCTCGGTGACGAGGGCAGGGTGATGCCAGGTGACAGAGAGGCCCTGGGAGCTGCTGCTGCCTGGAGACCCGACTGGGTACGGAAGCTGAGAACTCGAGACGCCCGTGAAGTTAGAACTCAGATAATAACACACAACAGACACGTTTCTTTAGTGTGAGTTTATCTCCTGTGATATTTGGGACAGGCTCATGCACTTCTCAAAGTGTGTCTGCAACTCCGAATTACCGGGGCATCCTGCGTTGAATCTGGAGACCCTGCCCACCGGCACGGCAGGACCGTCGTCTGGGCCGAGAGGCCCAGGCCCTCGGCACCGGGTCGGTGGGGGCGCAGGGAGGGTTCTAAGGGCCCTGCTGCCCTGGTGCGGACATCTGGTGGAGACGGGGAGGAGAGGCATCTCTGGGCGGCTGCCCGCAGCCCAGGGGTCCTGGGGGAGGCTAGGAAGGGTGGGCGGGGCACGTTGCTCCCGGCTCACACCTGAGGGTCCCCAGGCCTTCTCGGAGACAGGATGACCAGGGACAAGGGTAGAGGGCGTGTCTCCCTCCGCCCGCTGCCGGGAAGGGGCCGGAGCCCAGTCCAGGACAGGCGAGGGTGGGGCCGCAGTCCTCAGTCCGAAGTCCCAACAACCAACCAACAGGCGAGTCTCCCTGGTCCCTCTTGGGGAGGGAGCGTGGCCACCTCCGAAGTCTGTGAGGGAGTCCCCAGGAGGCCCGGCACGAGCAGAAAGCCTCACCAGGGGTGGGGTTCCGGCTCACACCTCCTGGAGGCAAAGGCAGTAGGCAGGGCTGAGGGAGAGAGCCCCCCCCAGGCCCAGGGAGGCGCTGATGGCGGCCCAGAGCCAGCTCTGCAGACCTCCTGCCGGCTCCTCCAAGGGCAGCCGGCCGGTGGGCTCGCTTCTTCTCGCTGTGCACATTGATTTTCCTTTCCCCTCTCAATTTTTCCCTTTCAGCCGTTAGTGATCAAAGAGGACGGTTTTAAACCAGGAAAACGGGGCTCAGGACTCCGGCTGAAAAGTGGCCGTCGCTGCGGGAGGCCGCTGACCAGGAGGCAGGCCCCGCCCCATCCAGCCTCTCTCGGGATTCCCTCCGCCCACTCGTGGGTGGGTGGCCCATGACTGTGGCGTGACCTCGTGCAAGGCTGAGCCCGACCACCTGGGACACGGGAGGCTGTCCGTGGCTGTAGGCCGCTGCTTTGGGGGTGGTTTGTTCCCAGCAGCGACAGTGATCCAGGTGGGGGTGCCGGGGGACCCCGAGAAGACACGGAGGGACGAGCAGGGCCGGCACTTCCACGGTGCGCTGACGACATGTGAGTCACCTCTGAGTCAGGGATGACACGGAGAAGGCTGTCCACAAACAGCCGGCCGCCCTAGGGCCGAGAGGGCCGGAGGGGAGCCGGACAGGGTCACGAGGCCAGGCCTGAGGTCCCAGGATCCCGGCAAAGGCTCCGAATTTCCGAGCAGGAACGAACCCTCCAGCCCGACCCTTGCTTACCAATGAGGAGGAGACTGGGGCCCGGGGCTCCCTGGGCCAGGTCACAGCCTGACTGTGCAGACAGAAGGTCGGATCCAAAGGCTCCAGCCGCAGGCCTGCCCCTCCCTCGGCCCCTCCCGGCTTTGGGGCAGGAAGGACCATGAACTTGGTAACCTGTCATGGACTGACTGCACGCTGGGAAGGGCGAGTCCTGACTGCTTCTTGAAGCCAGGGGCCTGGGCCCCCCACTCCACCTTCCCTCTGTAGGGGCGGCCCCTCGGAGTTCCTGAGCTGAGAGTCCCCCCCCGCCCCACGCCGGCGCGGGCACAGACACCTGGGCGGCGTCTCCCTCTCCTGCCGCCTCTCCGACGGAGACTCGCCAGCGACACCAGCTCAAAACTCAACCTCTCCTGAAGGCCCGCCCCCGGTCCCCACCGCCCCCACCCCGTGTCCGCTGTGTGGCTCTGGGTCCAGGCATCGCCCCACAGACGCTGGTGGCCGCCCCCACAAGACGAAGACCTGCGAGGGGTCGGGCGCAGGTCCTGAAGCTGAGCGCCGACACCTGGAGAGACGGCTTCGCGAGCGAGCGAGTGCAGGTGCAGGCAGGTGGGGAGCAGAGTGCGGCGGGGGGGGGGTGCCCGTCTGCACCTCGAGTCGGAAGGCGGCCCCCGCGTCCACTGTGGACAGGGACGGGGCCCCAGAGGGGATGAGGACGCACGAAGTGTCAAACCCCTACTCTGTGCTCCAGGTGGGCACCGACCAGCCACCTGCCGGGGACGAAGCCTGCTCAGAGGGGAGGGCCGCGCCCAGGGCTCGCGCCTCACCCCACGCAGGATGCAGTGACTGGGGGAGAAGGGTGGGGTCACGGTGGCTCCAGAGGCCTCAGGGGAATGCTGGGGACTCTGGAAGTCAGGCTACCTTCTCACGTCCATGTAACCATAATAGCTGCCCTTGTCATCGCCAGGCACTGGTCCAGCACTTTCCCGCTCCAGCTTGACCTTCATCCCACCCACACCCCCAGGTGGGTGCTCCCACGGCCCCCACCGCAGCGACAAGAACAGGGAGGCCCTGGGATGTTAGACCACTGGCCCCCACCGCTGAGCGTCAGATCCTGGGCCCCAGAGAGCAACGCACACCTACACGTGTCTGCCATCACCTTGGTGCTGGCCTCTGGGGCTGACGTGGCCAGTGGGCAGGGACTGTGCCTGTCTTGGTTGGCATGGGGCCCTGTGCCTTGGCTGCCTCTCCTGGGAGAGGCATGTGTAGAATGGATGGTGGATGGTGGGTGGGT
>CM052544.1:123158170-123176678 GCA_028533065.1 Trachops cirrhosus
TGATGGGTGAATGGAGGATGGATGGATGATGCAGGGTGGGTGGAGGATGGAGGATGGGTGGGTGGGGGAGGATGGATAGATGATGGAGGATGGATAAACAAAGGAACCGATTTCTCAGTCCCACTCAACTGCCCAGCGGTCGCTGCCCCTCTGCCTGTCCCCAGCTCCTCCCTCAGCCCTGTGCAGACCCTCAGCAGTCGCAGCCTTCGGGTGGGGGTGCGGTGTGACCCTCTGCTTGGTCCCCCCACCCGGCCTCTAGGACGGAGCCAGGCCCGCTGCCCAGGAGCGAGCGTTTGTCTGCTCCCGTCATCTTCCAGTTTGGCTCTGGGAGGCCCGGGCCACCGCCCTCGCTCCCGCCCGGGGTGCGCTTTCCGCAGCCGTGCGAACCGGCAAGCAGACCCGCTGTGGCGGGAGGGGCTGTGTGGGGGGCCGGCGGACATGCTGGCCTGGGATTAATTCCCTGCTTTCACCGTATCCCGAGGGTGGTGCCCAAATCGCTGTCACAACTTTCTCCGTCCCCTAATTAAACAAAAGCTGGGCCAGCAAGGGGGCGGGGCCGGGGAGGAAGGGAAGAATTAAAGGCGTTTGCCTGCAGCCTCCCGGCCTTTCCATCCGGCGTGAAAGATCCCCACACGGCTGCAGCACAGAGATAGGAGCAGCGGGGTAAATGGCAGCCTCCCGCTCCCGCCGCCCCCGCACGAGAGCGCAGGGCGGGGAGGCGGCTCCAGGAAACAAGGGGGGCTGCTCCTCGGAGGCCCCAGAGGCCGATGCTGGAGGCCCCGTGGGGGTGGCCCGGCCTCGGAGACAGCGGTGCCCTTCCCGCCGGGAGCCCAGGCCTGGACGCCGCGGCGAGAACGCGCTGTTTGCGGAGCCTGTGGGGAGCAGGTCTGCTGGGGCCGCGGACGGGGCTTTGCAGAGGCTGCCGCCTGGGTCTTCCTCCGGGGTCTCTGCAGCTGTGACCGTGCACCGTCCTCCCGTCTCCCAGCTGGGGAAGCTGGGTTTGTGCTGTCCTCCTGGCGGGCACCTCTCAGGTCCCCCAGTCAAAACGACCACAGCTCCCTGCAAGGGAGGGAGGGGGATGGAAATGGGGAACAGCCCCCAGCACCCTGTGCCTTCCCCCACTGAACCCCCGAGGAACTGAATTCACCCCCTTCCGGAGCCCAGGAAAGGAAAGGCAGCGGGGAAACTCGGGCCAGGTGTTCTCTCTCTCTGAGGCCGAGCTGCTGGTCCGTCCACGCGGGGGACAAAAGCCCGGGGAGGGTTCCAAGGAATGACCGCTGGGGACCAGCAGGTCTGCTGGCCCGGACGCCCCCCGAGCAGCTTTAGCGGCTGCGCACAGGCCTGGGCACTCGGAGACCGCAGCCCCTCGCCCTGCGCTTTCCCGGCCGTCTCCTGGGCCTCCGATCTCCCCTCTGTGTGCAGTGGGCTTCGTTGCGGCCGTGGCCCTGGGCCTGGGCCGGACACACAGAGGGGCAGCCGGGCTGCGGCGTCTGCAGGAACCCCTGCAGCAGCGACCCTCGGGCTCGGCAGCCGTGAAGGGCCCACGGGCTTCCTGCGGGGACGGGACAACGGGGGCCGTTCTGACCACTGCTGCGTCGGGACCTGCTTCTCTTGGGGACACTTGGCCTCCAGCCCCAGGCCCGAGGGGCCTCAGCACTGGAGCCTCAGGGACTGGTGGGCAGCGGCCCTGCCCTGGCAGGGCATCCCTCTGCCCCACGCGCTGCTCTCACCCAGCAGAGACGTGCCTCTCAGGGCATCACGGCTCTGCGGAGGCCATCGGGTCTCACGTGGCCCCATCAGGCGGGGAACGACCAGGCTGCCCAGCTTGGGTGTCGTCCCCTCTCCTACCCCCCCGGCCACCTGCCCACATCCTCCCTCCCCACCAGGACCCGGCTGTGAGCAGACAGGCTGTCGTCACCGTCCCCCACTTGGCTGCAGAGCACCCCTCACCCGAAATGCAACTGTCACATGGTTAGCCTGCAAGGTGTTTGTCACTGTCTCAGACGTAAGCTCCAAGGAGAGAGGGCTCGAGCAGGCTGGACAGGTCCACTGGGGCGACGGGGCCGACCAGCCAGGCTCGGGACCCAGGGCTGCTCGAGGGATGCAGCCACTTCTCCCTGGGGAGTCCCTTCCCCTTGACAAGGTGTCTGAGACAAGGAGGGTAAAGAAGGGGGAGGTGGAGACCCCCGGGATGTGGCGGAGCCGATGCAGGAGGGCTGTGTCCAGGGCTCTGCTGGCCCTGGACGGGCAGGTGCTGGGGGGCACCCGGGTGGTGGCGGGCAGGCCCCAGTGGGACTCAGGCAGTGGCGGGCGGCACAGGCCGCAGAGGCCCAAAGAGCAAAGGGCGTGTGAGCCTTTGCCCACACCAGACGCCGCGCCGAGGGCTCCTCGTGCCTTCTGCCATCTGACCCCGCAGGGCCAGCCAGTCCGGTGCTAGTGTCCTCGCCTGGTGAAGGAGACAAGAGTCCTGTCTGTCCTGGGTCACCCGCCCGTAAGTGGCAAAGCTGGGCCCCAAGCCCAGGCTGGTGGCTTTTCTCTCCCCAAGATGGCGGGGGCGGGGACTGGGCTGGGATCCTCCTGGAAATCAGAGCCCGAGACCCCTCGCCCAGGCCGGGCTGCCACCTGCCCCCGCCTGCTGGGACAAGGGGGCGTCCCCAGGGCCCGTCCTGCCCCAGCCCGCGTCTGGGCGTGGCCATGGCCTGGGTAACCACGGCAACGCTGACCTGCGCCGGATTTCCCAGGGGCAGCGGAGCGGGTCGGGATGGCAGAGCTGCCAGCGTCGTGGTGAGCCAGCCAGACGCCAACCGCTTATTAATCTCCCCGCACGAGGCCCCGAAGCCCCGGCCCTCGCCTCGCCGTCTCCTTTGTCCAGGACATAATTGTCTGGGCCACCTCTGCAATTCTGTAATTAATTGCTTTGGGGACTGCAGCCCGCTGCTTAACTCCTTCCGTCCCTTCCGTGCCTCATCTCAGAATAGGGCGAGGGCTGTTGGCAGGGCCTTGGCGCGGACCCTGGCCTGGGGCCGGGACCCCGGGCTCAAGGCCCTGCCCCTGCACCGGGCTGTGAGCCTCAGTCTCCCCATTTGTCAGCTGCAGATGGAGCGGGGCCCTGCCTCTCGGTTAATCATCTGCTCTGCTTAATTCAGCTCCACACCTCTCGACAAGGCTTAGACACCTTCAGGCGTGTCTGTCACGCTAGTCGGCTTGCCGTCAGGCGAGGAAGCCCGGCGGGGAGGAAGGGGGGAGCGGGAACTCCGCAGGCTCGGCAGGCGGCCCTGGGCAGGGCCTCGAGGCTGGCACGCAGAGCCCCGGAGGACAGGGGCCCGCGGCCACTCCTGAGAACAGTTGATAACCCTGGGCCCCTCTGGGTCTGATGCGGTGGCCAGGGATGCCGTGGGCCACCCCCACCGGTGCAGAGCAGGCAGCTGCCAGGGGTGCCGGTGATGGCGGCAGTGGGGTGCCCACCCACGGGTGGGACGCACCATGCCTCATCTTTTTACTCCCCGCCCTGCATCCCCTCGGACGTCTGCTGGCCGTGCAACTGCTTGCCGAGGGGGGTGTTTTTGCCCCTCGTCACTCAGAGCTTGACCCCCTCTGACCATCCCCAGGGACTAGCGAGCTCGGGGCGGGGGATGAGAAAACCAGATGTCAGGGCGGGGATGGCCAGTGTTCGGGGCGTCCCGGCCAGGAGTCTGGTCTTGCAGGGGGGACGCTACCAAAGAGGGCAGCGCCTGCTTCCTAGCGCGGTGACCAAGACTGAGCAGACAGAGTGTGTGAGTTCCAGCCGTGTGCCGGGCACGTGGTGAGAGCCCCGTGAGGCATGGGGCCCAGCGACATCGGCAGCACACCGGGGCCTCGCCGTAGACCGAGGGGGCCACAGGCCTGCGGGGCTGGGCCGCCAGAGGACGCTGCCCTGTGATGCCACTTCCACGTGCACCATCTCCAGGTGTGCCTGGAGCCCGCCGCCCTCCGTGGCTGGGGAGGGGCGGCCTTGAGCGGGGCGGTCTCACAGCTGTCCCCAGCTGATGATGAGCGGACTCCCGTGGTCACTGTGCTGGCGCTGAGGCTGAACAGGGTGGCCGCGGCCGTAATGAGCTGCGACGGCAGATCAGAGCTGAGCGGCAGCTCGGAGGAAAAGCACACCCCACAGGGTCGGGGCCCCTGCCGATCGGGAGGGCCCATCTCAGCGACTCTGGCCAGCCGTGGCGGTTTCAAAGAGCACCCCGCTCACACCCGCTGGGGGCTCAGGTGGGGGCCGGAGAGGGGCTGGGTGCCCTGCTCCAGCTGCGTGTCTCGTGGCCACGGAGACGCACGAGGAAGGTGGCAGAGGAGCCCTTCGGCTGGCCTGCCGTGTGTGTCGGCCCACGCTCACACCGCCACGCAGCATCCCCACCGCCGGGCCTCGAACACCCAGCAGTCAGCAGTAACGAGGGGCTGGGAGGGGGGCGGGGCGCTCAGCGGATGCCCCCCTGTCCGGTCCACTGGGGCTGACCTGGGCTGGGTGAACGGGACACGCGACTCGGAGACGGGATTCTCGGAGCCCAGCGGCCGAGAGCAGCGTGCCGGGCAGAGGGGGGGTTTGAACCTGGGGCCGTGCCCGGCGCCCACCTCACGCAGAGAAGGAGGACAGGAGGGGAGGGGCCGCTGCCTCCCGGAGGTCACCCCAGCAGGACCCGGAACCGGGTCCGCCAGCAGACACAGCTCCACCTGGAGGGGCAGAGGGAGTCCCGGTGGCTTGTGTCCCCAGTGGAGCCCTGGGGGCCGGCTGTGTGGAAGCAGGAGCCCCACAGGCTGGGACGGGTCAGCAGCCCGCTGGGCATACGCAGCTCCGTCCCTGCCCGGGCGGCTCCCTCTCCGCCCCTCCCCTCTCCCACTGTCCTGGCCCTGGGCTCCTTTGGCCTTCAGACTGAACCCAAGCCCTCAGTGACACCTCAGTGCTGGCCTTGAGTGTCACCGGAGCATGCCCGAGGCGTCCGGCTTCCCACCCCCACCCGCAGCCGTTGAACCTGAAGCCCCTCCCTGCCCCCGTGTCCCGTCTAGGCCAGGCCCCAGACAGCTGCCACCACAGGCCCCCCCGACTAGACGTCTGGCCTCCTGGGGACGCCTGAGGCCGACCCGTCAGTGCAGAGGTGGCTGTCACCAGCCTCTGTCACCTTCCCGTCTCCCGCCATCCCCTTCCAGAGATAACAGCCAGCGGGAACAGAATGTTTATCATTCCCTAGCCTCGTCTGCTTTCACTGCATTTTATGTTCCCATAAACAACCCAGAATGTTCTTCTGTTGGGCCTGGAACTCCTCGTAAATAGCGAGTCACTCTTCACGCCGTGCTGCGGCCGGCAGCGTCCCCTCTCGGCCCCCGAGCGTCCTCCACATCGCCGAGACCGGTCCTGGTTCAGTGTGACTGCCCTGCCCCAGGCCTCGGACGGACCTGCCGTCCTCCGGGTAACGGACAGGTGGCTGCGTGTGGCACCCCCGGGGTCTCTGCGGTGCACGTCATGAGGAATTCTCCAGAAGCAGCCTTGCTGGGCGTACGCCGTGAGGGGCTCCACAGACACGCTCGCTCCCCAGCAGGGAGCAGGGGGGCCCACAGCCCTCAGGGAGCGGGTCCCAGACCCCTGCCCCACACCCAAGTCGCCCGCTGCGGGCCGACTCCCGGCTGGGCCGACCCGCCGGCGTGACACGGCGCCCCGTGGACTCACTGCTGTCCTTCTGAGCCACAGGGGCAGGGAGCTTCTTTTCATACATTTATTTGCCGCTTTGTTCCTCGTCCGTGAACTGGCTGTTCAAACCCTTTGCCCATTTTTCTATAAGGTTTTTCAATCTTCTTACTGTCGTGCAGATGATCCTCCTGTTCCAGAAACTGATACCCGGGGATCCCAGGCACGTGAGCCCCCGCGTCCCTCTGCTCAGCGAGCTGCGTGGGGGAGTTTCGGGTGCCCGCCTCTCCCCCGCACCATGACCGCTGAGATTCACCCCCCACGGCCCCGCGCCTGCCGGCGTCTCATTCCCTCTGCCGTGGAGCCCCATCCCGTTAGATGGGCAGGGATGGACCGGGAGAGTCTGTCCATGCGCCACCCGCGGGCCACTGCGCCGTCTTCGGCTTGGGGCCCCCAGATGCAAAGCTGCCGTGCACATTCAGCGGCCAGGTTGGCTGAGCCACGGGCCTCTCTCTCTCGGGGACGAGGGCCGGACCACACGGCAGCTGCGTGTGTGACTTCAGGAGCCCCCCAAACCGTCCTGCCACGGCGGCTTCCCACCCTCACCGATGTGGCTTGGCGTGGTGGGCTTTTCGTTGTGACCAGTGGTGGGGGGGAGGGAGCCTCCCCAGGGGGTAACTGACACTTTCCTAATGACGGCTGCTGCCCACAGCCCGCCGCCCGCCTCTGTGCCGTCCACTCGTCTCCGCCGAAGTGTCTGTGCAAACTGTCGCCCGTCTTCGCGGTCTCGTCGAGTCCTGAGGGTTCTTCACACACGTTGGGTGAGAGTCCGTTGGGGACGAATGTGTGACATGGGAGTAGCTGTTTTCCGTTTGTGGCGTGTGCTCCATTCCTGTGAGAGTGTCTCTGGGACGACGGCGTCTAAGACCCAGACGGAGTCCACTCGGTTCTTCTGTTGCGTTCGCGGGGACAGCGCTGAGAGATCTTCGCCGGAGGAAGGCTTCCTCCTGTGCCCGTTAGACGCAGTGGTTCTGCTGCGGGTCAGCGGGCGGTCCATCTGGAGTTCGCTGCCACCTGCGGCACCAGAACCGACGGGAGCGTCTCTCTTTCTGACACGGGCTGTCCAGCCGTCGCGGCACTGTTTGGTGAAGAGGCCGCTCTTTCTCCACTGAACTGCTTCTGTGCCTTTGCTGGAATCGTCAGCCGTGGGCGGGGGGGCCTGCTTGGGGCTGTACATTCTGTTCCCTGACACCTGTCCACCTTGGTGCCAATGACACGCTGTCCCTGTTACTGTCGCTTTATAACGAGCGTCGGAATCACATGCGGCCAGTGACCCAGTGTTGTTTTTCTAAGTGGTTCTGGTGACCCTCGGGTCTTTGCATTTCCATGTGAGTCCCAGGGTCAGCCGGCCCATTTCTTCTTTACAAAAACTGCTTCGAGTTCGATTGGGAGTTCGTGGAGTCCATACACCAGTTCTGAGGGGGTTAATACCTCAACGACGTCGGGCTTTCTGGCCTATGCACAGGGCGCATCTCTCCGTTTGATCTACACTCTCTATTTTGTGCAGCAGCGTCTCGTCGTTTTTCAAAATTCAGTCACTCCTGCCTTTTATCAGATTCGTTCCTAACTGCTCCACGCTGGCACCATTATAAATGGTATGGTCACATCCGCTGCCGAGTGCTCCTTTCTGATCCCTGGAAACACAACTGTTTTGTACACCAGCTCATGCTCTGCGACCTTGCCCAGCCCGGTTACCACCAGTGCTCACAGGGGCCCGGCTCTGCCTTGCTCTCGTGGCTGGCACGGGACGCCGGTGGGGAGCCCGTTCCCCCCCTTTCTCCCCCTCTCCCGTGCCTGCTGTGTTTCGCTGAACTTGCTTGAACTCGAGCCGCCTTGTCCAGCAGCCATCAGAGAGTGTCACTGCGCTTCCTTGTCTTACGGAGAGAACAGGCTTTCGTCGCCAAGAAAAGTGTGCGTGCAAGTTTTTCACGAGTGCCTTTATGAGGTCGGAGAAGAGTTCTTCGATTCCTTATTTGCTGGCAGTTTTTACTGTAAATGAGTGTTGGACTTTGTCAAATGCTGCTTCTGTCCGGTACTAGCGGGATGGTTGTGTAATTGTTCTCCTGTGTGTGTTTGCGCAGTAAAAGGAAGGGAACCAACCCTGCTTTTCTGGCGGGTCATCTCCACAGGACTGTGACGCACTGCCCGTGTTCGTGTGGTTGAATCTGACTCGATACAGTCACGTTCAGAGCCTGCACCTGTGTGCACATAGGAGCTGCGGGTCTGTGGTTTCGGTTTCTGCAATAGCTTCGTCTGGTTTTGGTATTAGGGTACCGCCGGCCCCCCGGAATGAGTCGGGAAGTGTTTGAGCTACTGTAACAAACAGCAGAGGCTTTGTGGGGTGGGGGTGGGGGGCTTATGGACAACAGAAGCTTATTTCTCAGTGCTGGAGGCCGCAAATCCACGGCCAAGGCACCCACCAATTCGGGGTCTGTGAGGGCCCGCTTCCTGGCTCACAGATGGTCCTCACATAGCACAGGGGGTCGCTGTAAGGAGCCTTTGTGGGGCCCCTGTCGTGAGGGACCCACTCCCACGCCACAGCCACTTCCTAGACTCCAAACACCGTCACCTTGGTTAGGTTTCACGGTATGCATGGAGAGAGGGACTTCGGTCCACAGTGGGAAGGATTCCCCTCTCCGATTTGGCAGGAGAGTTTGTGTACAAGCGTTACTGTTGGTAGAATTCGCCAGTGAAGCCCCTCGGGATTATAGTTGCTTTGTGAGAAAGTTCTTAACTACAAATTCAATTTTTTAAATAAATATAGAGCGATTCAAGTTTATCTATTTCTTCTTGAATGAGTTTGTGTTTTTCAAGGAATTTGTCCATTTCATCTGAGTTGTCAGATTTATTGGTAAAAATTGGTCCATGATATGCCTTTTTTATTGTCTTAATATCTGTAGAATCTGTAGCGAAACCAGCTTTTAAAAACCCTGGTATTGTAACTTGTTGTCTTTCTCATTTTCTCCTAATTAGTCTCGTTATAAACTTTATTCTCTCCTCCAAGAACTAGCTTTTGACTTGACGGGCTTCCTCTATTGCTTTATATTCCCTGTGCCACCAATTTTCCATCCAATGTCTATTATGTCATTTACTCCCTCACTTGGGGGTTGGCTCGCTCCGCTCCTCCTGCCGAGACCCGGCCGAACACGCTGAGTTCGGGCCCTTCTGTTCTCCAGTCAGGTGGTGACTGCCTCGAACTTCCTCCCGAGCCCCGCTCTCCCGCCCCCAGATTCTGATACATTGTATCTTTTACATTCAAGTGGTTCAAACGGCTTTCTAATTTCCCTCTCCATTTTCCCTTTGGCCAGGCAGGCTTCGGTTCTTTAACACAGAGGGAGACTTCATGTGCCCCCCTGCAGTCTCCCCGGGGAGTCGAGCTGCCCCTCCCTGGGACTCCGCCTTGTCGGAGGCAGAATCTCCCGGAGACGGCGGACTGCCCGCCGGTCCTGCGCAGTCTCGCTAACCAGGGTGGGGAGCCAAGCCCGGGCACCTTTGTTTACGTGGCTCAGTTTCCGAGAGGGCGAGCCTCACCGGAGGACTACTGTGGGTCTTCGTTGCCGGAAAGTTCTCAGTCAGTAGGCTGCACCCGCAGAGATTTCTTCTCCCCTGTTTCTGTCCGTGGGCCGGTCCCCAGCGCCACCCCAGCGCCACCGACGGCTCTTCCCCGTCCGGCTCCTCATCCCTCGGATGCAGCGCCGGTGGGCGCCTGAGCCCGGTCACTCAGTTGGTCGCTCCTGAGGTTCATGTCACCCTTTGCATGTCAGCGCTGAGCTGTTCCTTTGCTCCCACCCAGGGTCTCTGTGTGTTCATACTTAACCCTTCGATCCTGCTTCTCTCCTGCCGGCCGCCCATCATTTATTTTTCCTTAACAAGAATTGTGCCTTCATTAACCTATGCAAGTAACCTAAACGCACTCACTCTATAGTCTTCCTCGGACTCTTCTACGAAATCAGTTTTTTCGGGACTGAATTCACGTTCCCATGGCTGTCATTTTCGGGGACTTTGTTTACAGAAGCCAGACGGTCCCCTCGTGCTGAGAGAGGTTGGAGTGGAGGGGGTGCCGGCCGAGACCACCGGCGGGGAGCTGCCCGGGCAGGGGCACCGAGAGCCCGTCACAGCGGCGCTGCCCCGGGGAGACCAGCCACCTGCACGGCCGCCGGCTGAGACTCGCTGCACAGAAGGGCAAAGGGGGACGGTCCCAGGAGGAAAGTCAAGGGCACGCTCAGGTATTTCCCCCCATGCCGTCAGACCTCTCTGTCCAAACGAAATATCAGGAGTGAGGCAGACAGGCAGCCTCCTCCACCGGAGTCCAGCCCGCGTCCCTGCCTGCCCTCACGAGCAAGCCGGACACCGCGGGGCCACCGGCGAGTCTCCTCCCCGTGTATCCTCGGTCACCGCGCCCCCACCCTCTCCACACCCCCGTGTGGCCCTCGCGGGCCCCAGCTCCCGAGCCGCCCTCTCCTCACTGCAGCTCGCACATTCTGGAATTCACTTCGCGGGCTCACAGGCAGCATCAGGTCTAGTTTGCCTTATTTTCCTCTTTCTTCTCTCTCTTTCTGGTTTCTGCGCGTCTCCCCACCCCCACCCCGTCCCTAGAGCCAGGCACCGTGGTGGCAGCAGGGGGTCCCGTCCCGCAGGGTCCCCTCACCCACCTGTTTCCACTCTGGCCTCCCTCGGGCACCCGGGCCCCAGGGGCCCTCACCTGATCCGGGCCTGCCTGTGCACTGCTGCCTTTACAGGTGGGGGTGGGGGCCGGAGGCCCTGCCGTCCCAGGGACACATTTGGTGCCATTTACCCCTGGGAGCCTCGCGTCCAGCCCCCGCCGCCTCTTTCTGAGCCTGAGCCCCGTGCGCCCGCGGCTTTGGCTCTGCCCGCCACTGTTCCTTCCTTTTCCGGAAAGGTATCTGACTGATTGCTTCAGCGGCTCGCTGCCTGGAAGCCAGCCCAGCAGGCCAGCTCCAAGCCCGCCACCCCCCGCTCCCACAGCCTTCCACCTGCCACGCCAGCCCTGTCCCTGCCTTTTGCTCCTGTCCTGTCAGAAGCCCCGCTCACCCCTCTCTGATGTAGGCGTCACCTCCTCCGGAAAGCCCTCTCCTTTGCACTCCGTCACTGTGGCTCTTCTTCAGTGTCCCTGGCACGGGGCTGTCCCTGACTGGGTCTCTGGCAGCAGCCCAACCCCAGCAGAGAGTAGATGATCCATAGGTGACATTAATGACAACCGCATGACAGCCCTCCTAGGAGGGGCTCTCAGGAGATGCCCAAGGCCCCCACCCCCGTCTCAGCCTCGTCTTCCACTCGCTGCCCAGTGCGCCCGGTCTTCACACCGTTTGCCCCTCCGGTGCCACCCCACCCGTCTCCCCTCCGCGCCTGTGGCCATTCCCCTGAAGGACCGATGCAGCAAGGCCCTCCACCCCGCCTGGTCACCCGGCCGGCATCCCGGGCAGAACCTGAGCAGTGTCAGCCCCACGCCCACCAGCTCATCCCAGAAGGGGCGACCTCACCCGAGGGCAGGCAGGAGGACGTGGGTCCCGAGTAAGGGGGGGCGGGCTGACGAGAGGGTCCCGCCACGACAGTGGAGAGGGCGCACCTGTTCCCTCGCCGGCCTCCCTTCCCGCAGCCATCCCCACGCCTGGGGCACCAGGGCCCCTCTCCGCAGCGGGGCACAGGGCCACGGTCCCCACCCTCAGGCCCTCACGGAGTGTGGTGAGCAAAAAGGAGGCAGTGACGTTCGGAGAGTGACGGAGAGAGTCGGGGGGAAGGGATGTCGGCGGGCATGGGCTGGTGGCGGGGCAGGAGGGCGCCGGCGAAGCTCCCCCAGATCTGGAGGGTGAAGGTAGCCAGTGCCGAGGTCCAGGGAAGCAGCCCCCGGAAGCCCTGGGTGGGCTGGGCCTGTGGGTTAAAGGGACAGGCTGAGGCTGCTGGAGCTCCGAGCAAGGTCAAGGGCACTTGATGCCCGAGGGTGGGGGTTGGGGCGCGGCTGGGGGTGAGCAGAGCCCGCAGGAGTCTGGGGCCCACCGTCAGGAGTTGCCGGGCTTGGACCTTGCAGGGAGCCGGTGGAGTGTGGCCGTGGGCAGTGCGGTTTGGCTTGGCGCAGCCTCCCGGAGAGTGCAGGACCTCAGGGCGGCCCTGCGGCCCCCAAGCCCCCGGGAGCCCTCCGGGGCAGAAGGGGCCTCGGAAGGGAGGGAGGTGGGAAGGGCCGGGAAGCAGCAGCACTGGAAGGGGACTGCACCGTGGGCACACCGAGGTCCCACCTGCCAGCCGGCCGTGGCGGCATTCGGAGCCGCAGGAGGACCCCGGCCCGACCGCAGGTCCAGGTCTGCAGAGAGTCGGCCCCGGTCGGCCTCCCGACATTCGAACTCCACGGGACAATCGGGGCATCCCGCGAGGGGAGGCTTCCCTGCCGCACCCAGGGCAGCTGCCGGCCTCACCGCCTTAGTGACTGCTTAGTGACTGCGGCCGGTCCCCAGGCCCGGTCTCATTGCTGCCCGCCGCTGTGATCTCAGAGAAGGTCGCCGCCGGTGGGGCGCCGAGAGCCGGCTGCCTCCTTCGCAGGATCAAATGAGGAGGCTTTCTCTCCCCCGCTTTGAATGGCGGCAGGCAGGAAAGCAGCAATTACGCATCAAAGGGCCCGCGTTTCTGCACTGGGACTGGCGCGCGAGACTCACTTATGAACAGTCTCCACATCGTTGTTCCGGGCGGCCGGGCGGCGGGCCCTGCGCCACCGTCCCCGCCTCTGAGACTGCCCCAGCCATGTGCCGAGGGGGAAGCTGCCCCTGCCGCCCCCAGATGCCACCTGCACCCAGAGACAAAGGAGGCGGCGGCCGTGGGTCTGATCCCTGGGCCAGAGCCTGAGAGGAGCAGCCTGGAGAGGGCGGAGGGGGCTGGGGAGGCAGGAGCTGTCCCCAGTGTTCCCACCCCGACTGCAGGGTCCAGGGCTCCCGGGACCCACCCAGAGGAGGGGCCGAGGGGCATTTCCCAGTGGCTGGGGGAAGGGAGCCTGTGGGCACAGGCGGGGCGGGGCGGGGGCGAAGCCCGCCCAGGCTGAAGGCCCCGGCTCTTCCTCTGCCGCAGGAGCCAGCCAGGGCCAACGGCAGAACCACGGGCAAGGAAGCGGGGCTGAGGGCCCCAGGCAGCGGGCAGTGCCCGCCCCACCCGCTGCTCCCTTCACCCCTCCCAGTAGCAGCTCAGCTGTTGCAGGAGCAGTTTCCTGAAGGGCCCACCTCCCTGTGAGACTCCGGCCCCAGGGCCCTCAGTCTGCGCGCGTCCACTGCAGGGGGCAGGGCGGGGCTGGGCCCGGGGCCAGAGCTCTGTCTCCACTTCCTGCCTGGGCAGCCTTGGGGTGGGGGGCTGCTCCATGCTGAACCCGGGTGCCTCCTCTGTCCACTCTGGGCCGCGTGCTCACGTCGCTCCGAGACGTTGACGAAGACACGGTTCTAATGAAGAAAAGTTAGAGCAACAGGGGCAGCAGGAGAGAAACAAGACGAAATGGATGTGTACAACCAGATAAAAACCCCGGAGACATATATTATGGAATACAATACGATGTGTACTGTGGTGTGATCGGCGTGTGGATGGATGGATGGATGGATGGATGGCTACCTAAACAGATAAACACATTCATACACACCTGACAGATGAGAGATAGATAATAGATAAGGATAGAATACAATCGGCCAGGCCCCCGAGGTGCCCCGGGATCGGGCTTCTGCAGGGCTCCGGGCCGCTGACCTCTGGTGACGCCCTAACACGTGCCCCAGGCCGTCCGGTGTGAGCTGAGTAGCCCCGAGCCATCCCCTCGAACCCCCGCTTTCTCACCGGACGGGGGATCACGAGAGCCGTCCACGGGGCTGTTCTGAAAACTACACGAGGCACTTTGTACTGAAGCTCCTAATGACAGCGGTCCTTTCGCCACAGCCTCTGTCACTGCTGCCCCAGACCACCAGCTGCTCCCTCGAGGCTGCACCCATGCGTCACCGTGACCGGGGGCTGCTTCTGCTCCAACAGCCTGTCACAGGGTCACAGGTCCTGTGGCAGGGTGGCAGGTCCCTCTGTGGACAGGCCTTCCTTCACCACCTCCCTCGGGGCCGTCCACGCCGGCACCAGACCCAACTCGAGTGCATGCCACTTTGGGAAGGGGCCGCATCCAGGGGATCCCCTGCCGCGGCCTTGGAAGCTACGCAAGTGCCAGTGAGTGCGTGGCGTCCAGGGCGCAGCCGGCCACCACAGACGGGAAGGACAGGGCAGTGGGTACATTCATTGCCGCTCTTCCCCCGAGGTCTCACGGGTCTGCAGACAAACACTGTTAAAAACAGGGACGACTCCAGAACCCTTCTCTCCCCTCCGGCGGAGTGTCCGGACAGATGGTGCATCTCCACCAACCGGTCACCTCCTGAAACCCCTCCTGACACCTTGCAGCCCGCCGGCTCCTCGTTCTGAGCCCTCGGTGCCCGGTTTAGGGGTGCAGACGGCGCCGCTCACTTCAGGGCGAAGGGAGAGGAAGCAAATGAAGCCGACCCTGGGGTGTCCCACCGCCGAGCCCCGTTTCCGATGCTCAACAGCCACACGCAGCCCAGGGCGACTGAAGGGGATGGCTCAGGGAGGGCGCCCCCGTCGTCCCAGGACGCTCCAGCGGACGATGCTGTCGTGGACACCCCACCTCAGCTTGGAGCAAGCCCTGGCCGTGGGTCCCAGCTGTCCCCACACGTCCACAGTGTCAGTCTCCCAGGAAAGCCAGGAGGGGGCAGAGTCTGGCCTGCTTCCTGTGGGGCGTGTCCCGGTGTCTGCCCATTGGCCCGCGCCTGCCCCTCGGTGACCAGGCCTGCCTAACGAGAAGCCGGTTCCACCATGGATTAGTGGCCAGGAGGGGCAGGACCTGTCGGCCAAACTCGATCACTACATCTGCCCTATTAAGGGGGGTGGAGGGGTTTCAAACACCAAAGAGACTGTGAGGGGAATCGTCCAGGGCATCAGCAGGAAGAAGGAGCCATTTTCGGTGAGCCCTTTACCGTCTTCAGACCAAATCACCCCAGTTTCAACGAGAATTCTACACCAACTGCCCAGGTGTTCTTGCCCCAAATATGCCCCAAGCAGCTGCCATGTTCACAGCCCCACACAAAGTGTCCTTGGGTGTGGCCCCCACACTCCGAGGCGCAGCCAGGAGCGAGCCTAGGGGTGTGTGGCTCCCCTCCCCACTCACCAGGGAAAAGGCCCTTCCGGAGGCGGGCCGGCAGCGAGAAGAGCTGAGCAGAGACACAGGGGGAGAGGCTGGCGCGGGCCCCCATGAGGGTCTCCGTCCAAGGTCCAGGGCCGAGCGTGGGACTCGATCAGGAAGCCAACCTGCCCACACCCGTGGGTGTCGCACTGGGTGGGCGTGCAACACCCAGGGCACTGGGAGGCCCGAGCTCACTCCTCCTGCGGCCCGCCCGCTGTTCACGATTCCTGAAACTGAGCAAGCACCCGCTGCGGGCCGGGCGCGCCCTGAGCAGGGTCGGAGACGAGGAGCCAGCCCAGAGGCACCCTCACCTGACTCGCAGACGGGGCCAGCGCCGCTCCTGGGCCCCTGCATGCGTGAGCCCTGTACCCGACACGCTCACACTCATGGCCTCCGTCCATCTCCAGGGTGACCCTAAGAGAAGGACCTCGAACCGGTCACCTACTGCTGTGTAACAACTTAGCCCGAACGTAGGGCTCGAAACTGCGACCTCTGACACCTCCCTGTGGCCAGGGCCCCGGGGTCCCCAGCAGCTGCAGCACAGCCACCTGCAGGCCCCGCCAGGGAGGCTGCTCCGGGCCCTCGGGTGCGGCGGGGGAGGGACAAGTCCCTGCGGACCGCTGGACTGGGGCCTGGGCCCCCGCAGGCCATCGGCCGGAGGCCGCCCACCGGGACGGGCCGGCGGTCCCCCGCTTAGAAGCAAGTCAGGGGGCCCTCTCAAGGATGACCACGAGGAGACGTGCGTGCCAGGTGGGGGATCCTTGGGCAGGTGTTGCCTGTCCTCACTTCACACCTGGGGAAAAGGAGGCCCAGAGAGGTCAAGTGACCCGCCCACCGGTTCGCAGCCAGTCACCGCGGGTCTGGGATGGGATAGAAACCCTGGCCAAGGTGGCTCGTCACCGCCAGGGAGCGGCGACTTGAGCTGTCACTCCCGGAACACAGATCCCCAGCCTAAAATGCAATGTGACATTTCTTAGTGCACAGGGGGCCCGGGGAAAATGGAAAAGATCTCATAAATATGTAAATCGCCCGTCCTGCCTCGCCTCCCAGCCCCACCCCTCTGCAGATGCGGCGGGAGGATCAGCGGGGAGCTTTTCAACGGAGGGAGAGTCTGGTGAGGAATGTAACCCACCAGAACGGGCGGCCACCCCCACCTCTCCATCGCCCGCCTTCCTGGGGGGCGGAGGTCGGGGGGTGCCGCAGGAGCTCTGGGCTGCTCCGCGTCAGCCCCCGGCCCCGGCCCCCCGGAGGGGACACGCCTCAGCTCTGAGCCCCTGGCGGGGCGGCCGGGAGGGGAGGCAGAGGGCTCGGAAGGCCCTTGGACACTGCTTTCTCATGCTGTACAGCGGGTGATCGACCTCTCCCTGCAAAACCGTCTTCAGAATTAAAGGAGATAATGTACACAAAGGCACTGATCTGGGCGACACGGAGCTAAGCTGAGAGCAGCTAGAAACAAGGCCTGTTTGCCCCACGTGCCGGTCGGTGAGGGTCAGGTGAGACCCTCCGCTGCCTTTGGGGGCACTGTGGCCCGGGCTCCAGGTCCAGCTCTAGAAAAAAAGGACCCAGCAGCCCCGCCCCCAGGCCCAGCCAATGCTCCTACTCTCATTGGCTCTCAGTGGGTCATGCGCCCATTTCTCAACCAATCCCTGCAGCCATGGGAATGTGCTACTGTGATTGGCTGAATCTTAGGTCACATGTTCCAGAAGAGGCATTAAAGTGGGGGGTAGGGGAACAGCAGCAGGTGGGCATCCAAAACAGGGTGTCCAGCGTGGGCCAAAGGTCCCGAGGAGCCCTGCACCTCTGCCGTCCGCCTGACCCCCCCTCGGCCCCCCAGTGGTCTCACAGAGCTCCCACCCACCCACCCAGGCCGCCTCCTCCAGGGTGCTCCCGGGGCTCAGAGTGAGGCATCCAGTTCAGAACGGGGGCGGCAGGCAGGGTCCTGGGGTGTGCCGGGGGGCCTGCTGGGCCTTGCTGCGTGGGCAGGAGAAGGAAGCAGCCCAGGTCCAACAGTCCGTGGGGATCGGAAGACAGCCCTGGACGCCCTCCAGGGGCCCTGGGGAGTCAGGAATCTCACTGCCCACGGGGAGCATGACTGGCTGCCTGTCACAGGCCCCACGCCTCCGAATGCAGGGACCTGCTCCCCTGCGGCCCTTTCCCTGAAGATTGGGAGGCTGGCGGTGCGGGTGGGAGGCACACGTGTGAGTCATTCCCTGAGGAAATGCAGGAGCCGGGCTCTGGGCTGGAGGAGGAAGCAGGGGGAGCGAGCGGAGGGGAGGAAGGAAGAGGAGGAAGAGGGGAGGGAGGATGGAGCAGGGAGGGGGAGTCATTTCAACTCAGAGCCACACGCAGCCTGCCAGCCTAGCGACTCGGAGAGGACAGCCGGCTGCTTCAAGGTCACGCTCTAGGGCCCCAGACACCTGGGCCAGTGGCTGGCTGATCTGGGCAGATACAGGAGCGACACTCCCAGGAGCCTTTGCTCCCAGGTGGACAAGAGACGTGGGGCCCGATGCAGGACCAGGGCAGAGGGGTGGGAATGAAGGGGGGCGAGACCAGGCCTGGGAAGGACACCTCGGGGGAGGGGCTGCGGGAAGCGCGGCCCTGACTCCCACACGGTGGCTGAGATCACCTACTGTCCCCTGCTGCAGAGGGACAAACTGAGTCCCCGAGTCCTGGCTGGCTGGGTTGAGAAGACACCCCAACAGAGATGAGTCTCCCGGCTCCCTCGAGAACCCTAGAAGCTCACTTGCTTCTTTCACATCCTGACTCCCTGGGAACTCCTCCCTGTGCCCGTGGCTCCACTCAGGCTGGGAGCTCCCCAGGGAAAAGCGTGTGCAGGGCGGTCGCCCCCCTCCTTGGCCGGGGCTGCGGGCGGGCTGCAACAGCAGGGAGCACGCCGGTGGCTCCCGGGGCGGTGGCTGGCGTCCTGAAGAGAGAAGGCCGGGGGTCCCTCACTCACCCTGGAAACCCAGGCGTGGCCGAGTCCTATGCAGGGCACTGCCCGGCCCTGCTGGACTGGAAGGCTGAGGGCAGGCTGGGGGGGGAGGGGGGGCCTGAGGTGAGAGTTGGGGCGGGCAGGACTGGGCTGGAAGACATGACTCTGGGGACAGAGTTGGGGGCCTGAGAAAGGACAGACCTGCTGGGGATGGGTGCTACCCACTGCAGGTGGCCGAGGGGGTGCTGAGGCCACAGGGCCCACCAGCTTGGGAACTGGGGAGGGGACCGCCATACTCCTCATTCTCCCTGAGAGCAGAGGACCTCACTGTCCTCCCTGTGTCCCCTCAGTCCCTGCTGGCTGAGCCCTCCCAGGGATGACAGAGCAAGCCCACCCCTGGCCTGCCGGCCTCCAGCCCTCTCTGAAACAGGCCAGGTGAGCTCCCCCCGCCCCCCCCACCCCCTCCCAGCCCCTCACTAGCACCCGCTCCAGCCAGGGGCACCGGGGCCTTTCACGGGTGGGCGAGGCTGGGGGACTTGCCCTCGACCACGCGGCTTGAAGAAACAAAGCAGGATTGGCCCCAGCGGTCCAGCTCTAGGCCCAGTGCTTTGAGGCCATGCTGGTCAGCCGGAGCTGGAAGACGGCCTTC
>CM052544.1:123177178-123232949 GCA_028533065.1 Trachops cirrhosus
ACCTACAATTTATGCTACTTATTCTCTGTACCTTTTCCCTCATCCCCCATCCCCTTTCGCCTTTCCCCTTCTCTGCTGATAACACTCCATGTGATCTCCATTTCTGTGATTCAGTTCCTGTTCTAGTTGTTTGCTTAGTTTGTTTTTGTTTGTTTTTGTTTTTTGTAGGTTCAGTTTTTGGTAGTTGTGAGTTTGTTGTCATTTTACTGATCATATTTTTGATCTTCTTTTTCTTAGATAGGTCCCTTTAACATTTCATACAATAAGGGCTTGGCGATGATGAACTCCTTTAACTTGACTTTATCTGGGAAGCACTTGATCTGCCCTTCCATTCTAAATGATAGCTTTGCTGGATAGAGCAATCTGGGATGTAGGTCCTTGCCTTTCAGACACTTCAGTCTGAAAAGTGACTCTTCAGTGACTTCAGACACTTTTTTCCAGCCCCTTCTTGGCTGTAAGGTCTCTTTTGAGAAATCAGCTGACAGTCTTATGGATACTCCTTTGTGGGTAACTGTCTCCTCTCTTGCTGCTCTTAAAATTCTCTCCTTATCTTTAATCTTGGCTAATTTAACTATGATGTGCCTTGGTGTGTGCTTCCTTGGGTCCAACTTCTTAGGGACTCTCTGAGCTTCCTGGACTTCCTGGAAGTCTATTTCCTTTGCCAGATTGGGGAAGCTCTCCTTTATTATTTGTTCAAATAACTTTTCCACTTGTTGCTCTTCCTCTTCCCTTTCTGGTACCCCTATAATTCGGATGTTGGAACATTTAAAGATGTCCCGGAGATTCCTAAGCCTCTCCTTGTTTTTTTGAATTCTTGTTTCTTCATCCTTTTCTGGTTGGTTGTTTCTTTCTTCCTTCTGGTCCACACCGTTGATCTGAGTCCCAGTTTCCTTCCCATCACGGTTAGTTCACTGTACATTTTCCTTTGTTTCACTTTTCATGGCCTTCACTTCTTCCTCTATTTTGCAACCATACTCAGTGAATTCTGCGAGCATCCTGATTACCAGTGTTTTGAACTGTGCATCCGATAGGTTGGCTACCTCTTTGTCGCTTAGTTGTATTTTTTCTGGAGCTTTGATCTGTTCTTTCATTTGGGCCATATTTGTTTGTCTTGGCGCACCTGTTACATAGTAAGGGGTGGAGCCTTCGGTGTTCACCAGGGCGGGGCAACCCATGTGGCTGGGTTGTGACACTGTCTGTGGGGGAGGGGTACTTGCTCGGCTCTTGGGCGGCTTTCGGTCACTTTTGCTGCTATCCACAAGAAAATTGGGCCCTTCTGGGGCTGATTCCTGGGTAGATGGGTTTGTATATGTTCTAGGACCCTGTGGGTCTCTCCAACGAACTCTCCTGTGAGGCTGGGAGTTTCTCCTGCCACCCCAACCCCCACAGATTTGTTCAGCCAGAGGTTTTGAGGCTTTATTTCCCAGCGCTGGAACCATAGGCTTCGTGGTCTGTCTCGCTCCCCAGTTGTTCCTTCTGGTTTACCCACACATGAATGTGGGACCGCCCGCTCCTCCAGCCACTGCCTGCCCTGGTCCTCCAGCTGCCGCCTTGCCACAAGTCCCCTTTGCCCAGGCTGCCCGTCTCCGCCCCTCCTCCTGTCTGGATGAATGTTTCTTCTTTAACTCCTTGGTTGTCGGACTTCCACACAGTTCAATTTTCGTACAGTTCTGGTTGTTTTTTTGTGTTTAAATTTGTTGTTGTCCCTTTTCGGTTATGTGAGGAGGCATAGTGTATCTACCTACGCCTCCATCTTGGCCGGAAGTCCTCATCTTAATTTTTTAATTCTATGTTTTATTTATTTACATTTAGAAACAAAACCGATTATCATATTCCCAGGTATTATTTTGCGTATAGATATCGTTATTGTTTTCTAGATTTGCACTTTTAAGGCACAAGCATAAATAAAAGAATTGAAAACATTTATATAACTACAGGATTAAAACGACCCATATATAATGTGCATCCTTATTTTTCTCTCAAAAATCTGGGCAAAAATGTGAGCATTATGCACAGGAAAATACGGTATTTTGTTGCTACGGTGGGGAATGGGGACACACTTTCTGCACATGATGCCCGGGTCTCTCATTCTGCTGGGAAGCGAGCCCACCCTTCCCCCAAGTATCTGTCCTCCCTCACAGCCTCTCCCACGCTCAGGGGTCTCTTTCCTGGCAGCCCCCGCTGCCCCGGGCATCCTGACCGGCCTTGGTGGCCGCTCTCCGACCTCAGCTCTGGAACTGAGCTTCGCCCGGCGCCCCAAACCTCGCTCGTCTTTTCCAGAATGTCCCAAGCTATTCGTAGTTTATTTTTCTCGTTGTAATTCGGAATCTGCTTTTCGGGTTCCAACAATTCCTAGCGAGAGTTTGGTCCGACCACGTATCGAACCCGTGAATTAATTCAGGACAAGCCGACAGCGTCGCCGTGTTGGTCACCCGGTAATGCGCCCGGGTGTAGGAGCACAGTTGCCATGGTAACTGTGCAGAAGAAGTGGCCCCAAAGCCTGGCAGCTTTTGGCAGCGTTCTCTGTCTCACTGACGTGGTTCGCCTGTGGCTCTGCTGGGCGCCCCTTGCGTGGGTGGCCCGGGCGTGGCTGCTGGATGGGTCGCAGTGGTTTCCTGAGTCGCCGAGGGGTCTTTGGACCAGCGGACAGGCCCGGGCAGGCGCCATCCACGGCTGACAGGAGGGGGTGGAGAGGGCAGGAGGAGACCGCCTGGCTCTGGAGGCCTCGGCCCCCACGGCACACCTGCCACCCCGAGGCAGCCCAACGACCAAGCCACGCCAGCTGGAGTGGGGAGGTGACTGGGCCGCGTCCCCGTCGGCAGAGGGCGGAGTGTCTAGTTGCGTTGCAGGGAGTCCTGGCTGGCAACTGCCATCTACCTCCCATGAAGGTGACTCTCCGGCCTCCCTCCAGCTTCGCTTTCCTGGTGTTCATGGTTTCTGGGAGGTTGTGGGACATCCACCAGGCTGGCTCCCGACTGCGGGGGTGTGGCCCCGGGGCGGCCCTCTCAGCTGGCTCAGCTGCAGCCCCCGCCCCAAGCTGCTCCTGGACGCCCTGCGCCCCCGTGGCAAATACAGCCGGAGCCTCCGGCCACCTCCGGGCTCAGGGCGCTACTTTTAGGAACAAAATACGACTGGGTGAGAGTGGAGCTCCCATCAGGCCAGCACCCCGTCCTGGAGTCGGACCACGTCAATGCCACGGACGGTGCTGGTGGTGATTCTCTGCGTGCCTCCAGTGCACCCTGTGTGAGCTCTGGGCCTCGGCTCCCCCAAGTGTGAAACGAGGGACCCGGACCTGGTGGCTCCCAGAGCCGCCTCTCCAACCTAGGATGCTGTGTGAACCCCAGCCCTACGCCCCATCTGAAGGCGAGTCCCCGGGTGCACAGACAGCAACCTGGTGTGGGCGCCCGTAGGGCTGACAAATGTGGGGGGCGCGTGTGCGTTAGGGGAGGAGGAGGCAGGGGTGCTCACTGCCCTGGAGTTTCGAAAGAAGCACCGCGTAATGCACAGGTTTGTGCCCAAATTTCTGAGGGAAAAATAAGGGGGCGCATTATACACGGGTAGTACTAATTCCGTATCTATACAATTGTTTTTAATCCTTTTATTTATGCTTAGGCATTAAAAGTGTAATTCTAGAAAGCAATAACGGTATTCGTATGCAAAATAAAACCTTGGAATGCGATCATCAGTTTTGTTTCAAAATATAAATCAATAAATAATTAAATTAAAAAACTGAAACAAAAGATTTTTTTCCCTGAAAATCTGGCCCAACACCGTGGGAGCGTGTTATACACGCGGAAACAGCAGAGGCCCTGGACGGTCCTGCGGGGCCTGGGAGACGCGGGCTGCCACTCAAACCAAGGAGGCCGGTGCCGGGGCCCGGCTTTCCAGGCGCAGAATCGGCTCCGTTCGCACGGCACAGCGGGGCAGGGGCCTGGCGGGGACGCGGGCTCTGCCCCCCACGCACCTCTGCCACCCATGAACCTGGGCTGCGCCCTGTCCCTCCTGTCGCCCTCGGGATGGTGTGTGAGGTGGGGACAGCTCTCCTCCTCTGGGTGGGGGTGGAGCTGGGACCTGGGTCTGTCTCAGGTGAGAGCGGCATTCAGACTCGGGCCTGGCTGACTTCCAGCCGCGCCCGACGGCCACAGGCGGGTCTCCAGGGACACGGGGCTATCGCCTGAGCGCGTCCCTCGTCTCTGGAGGCAGCTCTGCGGTGTGCGCAGTTGCTGGTCCTCAGAACCAGCTCCTGGAACATCCAGTGCAGGTGACCCCAGACATGGGCTGTGTGACGTGATGAGAAAAGGACTGTAAAATAGCTACGATGAGCATGGCAAAGTATCTGTACATAATAATATATATGTGAGTGAAGAGGCAGGGAATTTTTAGGAGAGCTATCAGAATTCTAAAAGCAATTGAAAAATTCATTTGATTCTACAATAGAAGAGGTTATTAAACCTGCAGATGAGGTATTAGAGTTGGAATAAACTAAAGCACGGAGAAAAATTGAAAAAAAATACAGTGCAATTTATTCACCCGTGGAACAATACTAGGGAAATCCAACATGTGGAACTGGGAGTGGGGAAGAAAAAATAGCTGGATATATTATTATCTGAAACTTTCTAAATGTGATTTAAAGCATCAGTCTACCAATCCAAAAAATTCAGCAAAGTCAGGCAAAATAAATACAAAAATGGAGCACAAATAAGCAGGTCACAAACAGCTGAGCATCACCGCTGAAAAGAACATCTCGAAGGCATCCGGGAGATCGGGAAACAGAAGAGGCGGAGGCAAATATAAACAACAACAAACAAGCAAACAAACACAAAACCCCACTGATTTCTCGCCAGGAACGCGGAGGCCAGAAGATGGTGGGATGCCATTTCAAATGTCAGCCTGGAGGTCTGTTAGCAGCCACTGCTTTCAGAGTTGAGTGTGAAATAAAGATGGTTTCGTGTAAATGAAAACAGAGAATTTGCTCCCAGCACCCTGACCCTGGGATGAAGGGTGAGGTCCCCGGGCAGAGGGCACAGGGCACAGGGCAGAGGGCACAGGGGCGGCACTGGAACTGGTGAGTACACGGGGGTCCACTCCATGACTTTTTTCTTAAATTCTTGAAAAGTCAGCAGATGGAATAATAAGCCACTGAGATGACAGAATCAGCACATCGCCCTCGGAGGCTCCGGAGGAATCGGCAGATCCGGGCATTAAAACCCGCGGCTGGTCGCGTGGCAGACAGAGGTGGAGCCACGAGTTGCGTGCCTCCCCTGCCTGGCCGGCCCTGAGCAGCGTCTCCAGGAGGGGAGGGAGCCCGAGGCTGGCACGGGCTCCGCACCCGGCCGCCCACACGCAGGGCGCGGAGAGGACAGGCGGGCCGGCGGACAATGCTATCAGCTGAGCCCAGCCTGCGGGAAGCCCAGAGTCAGAGGCACCAGGCTTCCCCCAGATAATGGGAAGGAAAGGAGCAGGCAGGCGCCCTCACGGGATGAAAGATGCTGAAAGGATGTGTCCAATTCAAAAAATCGGGCAAGACAGAGCTGTAAAGTCCAGGGACCCGCCTTTGAACGAGAAAACACTTTTAAAGATGTAATTACTGTGAACAGCAGGCTGGCGGTCACGCGTAGGGGTGCGGAGGGGGTGGACGGGATTTGGTGGCACCGCCGATGCTCGTGGGCGGGGCAGGCGACAGAGCTCTTTCTACGGCTCACCTGGGGACGGTCACCAGGGTGTGCGCCCAAGAACAGAGTGTGACCCACACACGTGTTGGATGTGATTTTCTGCATCCGTGTTCTATTTTATAATGAAAATATTCGTAAAAGAGTAAAGCGACACAGTAGAGCAAAAATGCTAACAATTTGGTGTGGAGCTTAAAACATGAGGCCGAAGGACCGTGGCGGTCTGCGGGCAGAGAGCACCCGCACTGGCCACGGCTGAGGGGAGACGGGTCCCCAGAACGGAGAAGGGGTCGGAGACTCGCGCGGGCAGGGAATGTTGGGCACGTTCATCGTTCCGACAGTCAGACTGCGGGGCCCGCGATTCAGGGGCGCTCACAGGTGTTCAGAAGGTCTGGCCTCGGGAGCAGGGATTAATTATCCTCAGAGTAAATGAGGCAGGGATCCAGCCTGACAAACGCTAGTAGAAGACAGATAGGATAAAACTGTTTCCAAGCAGCTCGACTGGCTCCCAGAGCAAATCTCAGAAGTGTTTGTAGAAACACAGAGAGACCCGGCACTCAACAAGATAAAACTCGCAATATCTGCCATCCGATCGAAACCCAGCAGGTGTGCGGAGAAGCAGGGGAGCATGGCCCAAGCTGATGAGAAATCGGCCGACAGACAGCGACATCCGCCTGACGCAGACTGCAGCCCGGAGGGGCCAGGACATCAAAACGGCACTCGCCACCATGTTCCCTGTGCTCCAAAACGTAGCGGAGAGGTTGGTCATGCTAAGTAATGCACAGAGGGACCCAGACTGGACCTCTGGAGATGTAAGCTCCTCTGGGAAATGAAGGCAGAAAAAACAACGTAGGAAATACAGATAACAATAATAAAAAGACAGGACAGTTAGAAAACAAACACCAGAAGATAGCACTAAATCAAATATTATTGGAAATTACTTCTAATGTTCTCAACACCCCTATGAGAAGACAGAGATTTTCAGACTGGGTAAAGAAATAAAGGCCCAACTCTATGCTGCCTACAAAAAAAAACCCTATTCTAAATATAAAGACACAAATAGGATAAAAGTAAAACTATGAAAATGGTATACTATGTTATCCTCATCAAAAAAATAGATAGAGCCGTGGCGGGTGTGGCTCAGTGGTTCCATCCCCAGGCAGGGCACACGCCTAGGTTGCAGGCCAGGTTCCCAGTAGGGGGCGCACGAGAGGCAGCCACACACTGATGTTTCCCTCTTTCTCCCTCCCTTCCCCCTCTCTCAAAAAATAAGTAAATAAAATCTTTTTTTAAAAAAAGGTACCATAGCTACAATAATACCAAAGTAGATTGCAGAGCACGCAATGTGACCAGGGATTATAAAAGTTTATTTCAAAGGTAGAGGTCAACAGCTCAGAGGGACAGAACCGTCCCAAATTTTCTGCGCCTCATGGAAGAGATCAGGATGCTCAAAGCAAAAGCTGGCGGAAACGCGGGGAGAGGAGACAACCCCACACGAGCAGAAGGTTTAAACACCTGCCTCTTCGTGGTAATTGATGGGACAGGCACCACGAGTCCTCAGGACCTCGAGGACTCGAACCACGTTATTAACCAGCTCAATCCGCCTGACATCATAAAGCCCATTCTTTTCAAGTGCACACGGAACATTTATTAAGACGGATCGTATTCCAGGCCATTAAAACAAGATGTCAAGGCATTAAAAAAAGACTCAGGTTGTCTAAAGTGCATTCTGTGACCACAGTGAACTTGAGCCAGAAATCAATAGTGTCAATGATGAGAACTCATATTGTCCTGAAGAGAGATGATGACAAAAAAGAAAGAAATCAATAGTAAAAAGATTTCTGTAAAGTCCCCAAATAGTTGGAAACTAAATAACACTCTTGCAAATACCCAGGCATCAAGGAAGGGACCCAAAGGGGGAGTAGGAAGTGTTTTAAACTGAACAAGAATTAAAACAGAGCATATTGGAATTTATAAAATGTCCCTAAAACAGTAGGCAGAGGGCATTTACTGCGTGAAAAGCCAGAATGAACAGAGAAGAAAGGTTTCAAATCAAAGCCCTCTGGTTTCAGCTTATGGAGCTGGTAAAACAGGAGCAAATTAAACAGAAATTAAGCAGAAGTGAGGAAGGGATCCCGAGAAGGGAGGAAACCAGTGACACAAAGAACAGGGAGACCATAGAGGAGACCTGCGAAGCCAAATGTTGATTTTTTTCAGAAGGTCATTAACATTAGTAAAGCCTCTACCCTTGATAGAGGCTCTGTCAAGCCTCTATCAGTCTTGATAAAGACTGATCAAGATAAAAGAGAGAAGACGTGGGCTATAAAGATCGATAATGAGAAAGAAGACACCACTACAGATGATGTGTTTATTAAAAGGATAAAGAGGAAAATATTATGAACTTTATTCCCATAAATTCGACAACTTAGATAAAATTCACAAATGCTTTAAATACATAAATGACCAAAGTTCTCTGAAGAGGAAATAACTACGCGGCATAACCCTTTATCTATTTAAAGAAAATTAATTTATGGTTGAAAGCTTCTCCACACAGAGAACTCATAACTTTTGATGAAGCACAACCAGCAGCTGATGGGGAGAGATGGTCTCCATAAATGATGCAGGTCAACTGGACATTAAATGTGGAAAATAAAGGTTGGCCGTCACCTCACAGCATTTCATCGAGTCTTTGTTGAATTGTTGACACGCTTACAGATGCCCCCCAGGCCCCCCCAACACACCACATCACCAGTTTCGGGTAGACTGACCATTGTGTTTTATTAGAATTAAGGATTTGCAGTCATCAAATGACTCATATCCGGATTATATTGAAAGGAGAACTTGTACAAGTCAACAAGAAAAAACACTAATAACCCAATTAAAAAAAATAGCAACCAGATTGAACTGGCACTTCACAAGGACGATGTGGAACTGAAGAAGAACTGAGTATGTTCTACCTCGTTAGTCATCGAAAAAAAGGTACGTTAAAATCACAGAACAGTACCACTATGCAGAATGGCTAAAATTTTGTCAATGAAGATGCCAAGTCACTAAAAATGCGCAGCCCGTGGGAGGGTCATGGGTGCGAGCACATTGAAGATCACGGGCCAGTATGTCCCGAGGTGGAACCTCCTCTGTCATCCGGAAGTCCCAACCCCCCATGCCCGACCACCAGCGAGGCTGTGCACACCGTCTGAATCATGCACATGGAGACCCACAGCAAGTCAGATTTTAGTGACCAAAGGACTAGAAACCATTATCTGTGCGTCAGCAGTGGGAAGTATAAATGAATTTTTGTGTGGTCGTATGTGAGTAACAGCGGTATTCTGCTGTGGGGTGTGGGGAGTAAACTCACAGGGAATAAAATCGAGGTGGGGGTGGGCGAGGGTCAATGTCATCTGGTGGGGGGGTAGATGGCGGCCTTGCCCAGGGCAAGGCAGCAGGTAGAGACAAGCGGGCAGATTCGATGAACAGTGCAGAGGTGGGCGTGATGGAACGCAGTGAGGGGCTGACCTGGGATGCGGAGAGGGAGGGCTCCCCCGGTCTGATCCGGTCAGCCGAGTGGACCCAGGGGAGGAGATAGCCCAGTCTCATCAGTGAATGTTGGGGAGGATCTGGGGGAAACCATGGACTGGAATTTAGGTGGGAGTGCACCAGCCCTTGGCCCAATTCCTCCCTTTGTTCCTCCGAATCTAGGCTTAATTCTGTCCCCTTGGGTTCTGCCTTCTGGTGCAGGTAAGACAGTCCTCAGGGGTCTGCTATGTGTCAGCTTACGTTAGAAAACAGCTGGTCCTCCATGTGATCGGAATTCAGTAACATGGTTTGTGTGGGGTCTCCGCCTCCATAGGTGAGTGGGATTTATGCAAACGTGGGTGGCAAGAGGTTGGCTTGAGTGATATTTGCTGGTATTAGGGACCCAGGCTGTCTGCCTGTCACCATGGCAACCTCATCCTCAGTACATTCTATCAACAAGATTCTCAAGGAAGATGCCACAGCGGACCATGTAAAATCATTGACATTCAACTGGTCTTGACCCACAAACGATGGCAATTTCATAGAATTCAGCCTAATACGTCCGTGGGAACGGAGCGATGCTGCATAATGAACAGAGACCCCGGCCTCCATTCTCTGGGGACAGGCAGACGAAGGACATCATCTGGGGCCAAGTGCTGCAGCCAGGCTCCTCTGTCTGAGGTTTGGGATCGCAGGCTTCCCTGCCCAGCCACCTGGGGCAGACGCACTTGGAAAGAGAGGTGGTCAGGTGAGGGGCTGCTTAACACACATCAGACCCGCCTCTAACAGTGGGGGCCTAGGGGTGGCGTTTTGTGGAAAAGGGGAAGTGACGAAGAGGGTAGAAAGGGGGGCTGAGCGGTCCTCCTCTCAGAACCACCCCGTTGTGGATGCGGGACGTCGGGCAGGCGGGTTTTGGTGATCAGTGCCGTGTTTACAGCCCAGATGCTGAAGGACACTCGACCCAGAGCAAAGCTTCCTGACTGATCGGGACTTGTCAACGCACATAATCAATAATAATATTTGCAATGGCTACGTCTGGTGTCCGACGGGCACAGGACTTATCAGGGGCGTCGTTCTGAAAGGCGTGCAACACGTCCAACCACCATGCTGGACACCTGAAACTAACACAATGTCGTGTGTCAACGGCCACTGAAAATAAATTTGAAGTGATGTTGATAAAAAGACTGTGGGGGGAGGGAGACGGAGAGGGAGGGAGAGAGGGAGAAGCCATCGAGAGACCTGGGTGCGGACGGTCAGCCGTGCCTGTCTGAGTTCGCGCGCCTGCATCCCGACGCAGGGGCCCAGGTGGGATTGCAGGTGCCGGACCTTCGTTGGGAGACACATCTGTGAAGGCTTGAGGAGGCAAAGGTGGGCAGAGCCTTCAGCTCTTATGTAGATTTGACACCTGTGGGGAGAACGGGGGCGGGGCGGCCTGGACGCCCTGGAACGGGCCTGTGCACGCTCGCGCTTCGTCAAAACTCATCCTTCTGAAGTGGACTTGGGTGCTGCAGAAGCTCCCTCCCCGTGCCCAAGGTCAGCACAGGTCACGCCCTCGCAGCCAGGCAGGCTGCCTCTGCCTTCGTCTCGTCCCCGCTGGCCTCAGGAAGACCCTCAGGGAGAGGGTGGGATGGGCGGCGTGTCCGGTAGGTGGTGGGGATGCTCGTGCAGGGAGGCCTGGTTCCCACGCCGGCTCGGCCCCTCCCCCACCCTAGCCGCTCACCCCGGACATGTGGTCTTCCCTGGGCCACTTGAAAAAATGGCGTCCCTGGCACTCACCTTCCAGGGTGGCTTTGAGAATTATACGGGATGACCTGTAAAAACTGCCTCGCATTATGCCCGGCATTGCCATGGGCTCTGCCTGGTTAGAGCTAACCCCTCTCTCGCTGTCTTCCCTCCTTTCCTCCCTGTCCCGTCCTCTCCAGGGCAGGTGCGATGCAGTAAACTGCGTGGTGTTTGTGATTTATGGGTGAGGAAGCAGCAGTTCAGCACACAGGCCGATACAGTGGAGGCCGTGGGTGCCTGGGCGCGTCCCGGCGGAGCTCGGAGCCCCTTCAGCACCACGGACAGCGCACCGGCGCCGCAGCGGGGCTGTGGGTCCCGGGGGAGGGGCGCGAACTGTCGCCAGGCACAGTGTGTCCCTGTTCGCTGGAGTCACTCGGCGCTACCCTGCTCCCCTCTCCTGCATCAGAAAGCTGACCGGCTCTCCTGAGTCCTAACATTCTCCCGAGAATGCCTGTCATGTATGTGAAACTGTGCACATGATGTACATGCAGACCTCTCATACGTGTGTGTGCATGTGGACCTCCATCTACAGCATGTCCCTTCAGCCCGGCACCCTTACCTGCTTCCACTCTCTCTCCCTCCATTTTCCCCTGTAATCGCGCTGGTCGGTTTATGCCCCCCATTCCACCCAAACTGCGTTTGCAAGGACCGGGGGCCTTTCTCACCTGTCACCTGGCGGGGCCCCTGCCCACCTCCCTGAGCACTGTGTCCACGTGGCTTCCAGGACACCGCAGTCTCCGCGTCCCCTGCCACTCTGGGTTGCTCTTTCTCGGGGTCGTTGCCTATTTTTCCTTCATCTAGAGGCGGGCTTTTCTGGGACACAGTCAGACCAGTTCTTTCTCTAAACTCCCTTCCTGCCTGAACGGCTCCTAAACCCCAGATTCACGCGTGCAAATGTCGGACCGAGTCGTGTCCTCGGGCGCCTGGAAGACACACCAGGCCTAACAGGACCCCAGCCTGGCTTTGCTCCCCACCCCCGAGGGTCTGCTGGCCTGCCTCCCGCCCACTCAGGGAAGGACGAGTCTCGCCAACATGTCCTCACGTGAAACCCTTTAAAGACAGAGTTGGTTCCTCCCTTCTTACCGCGATTGTATTTCATCCAGAAGAAAATGCTTTTAGTTCTACTTTTAAAACATATCCAAAGTGTCCAACTTTGGATGTATTTTTAAATGTGTCCTCTCAGGACCTGTGTTATGTGGTGCACATAGTATGCCCTCAGGAAATGGTTGCTGAGTGAGCAGATTACTGAATGTTGAATAGTGAATGAACAAAGGCATAACGGAGGGGCCTGGACGGGGCGGGGGTGTGGCCTAGGTCGCCCCCAAGGTCACACAGAAGGTCAGGGGCCCAGCCCAGCGTGGAGAAGCGGAGGGGTCCGGCTCCAGCAGAAGGCACACATGTCTCGTGGACCCTGAGCCCCCAGAGACTCCCCGAGGCTGGGAGTCACAGCTGGCCACACTGACAGGCATGGGCCTTGGAGAGGGGAGGGAGGAAGATGGGTCTTCGCTCCAGCTTCTCACAGGCAGCATCATTCAGCGCAATGTGGGGGTCTTCTGCTCCGCGTGGGGGGAGGGCGTGGATCTGACGTGGTCTCGGCTGATGCCAAAGTGCCCGCTCTGTGTTTTCCAGGGTGGGGTCGTGGAGGGCGTGTGTGACACCCCTCCCTTGCACTTCGGAAAGCGCTCGGTCCAGGAGCAAGCACAGGGGGCGGGGTCTGAGCGCGGAGCGCCGTTCACGCGGGTGAGGTCACGGTGGGAACCCCTGCGGGGATTCCTGCCCGCCCTGTGCCTGCAGGGCGCTACATTAATCTCCGACCCAACCAGAGCTTGACGGGGGTATTAGTTTGATCACTGCGCGCACACACGGACACACGCCCACACACGCGCACACGCGCATTCGGTCTAAGTGGTCGTAAACAATGAAGAAGCCCATAGGCTGACTCGCCGCCACTCAGCCCCTGACCCGCGATCGGATATCGGAAATGGTGGAATGAGCGATGGGAGGACCGGTCTGCGCGGCCCTGCGTCTTCACCATGGATACGCCCCCTGCCCTGCGCGTGAGCCGGATATTTATGAGTGTGGTTGGCGGTTAACAGCCTGGCCTTGCAGCAATTAACGTTTGTATTTGCGGTGCCGGGTGACGACCGTGGACCCGAGTGGCTGCTGATGGTTCTGCCACCCCACCCTCTTCCGGTGTCTTTCCTGAGGGGGGCGGGGTGGGAGGCTTTCCCAGAGAATCTGAGAGTGGGCTTTTCCTGTGATGGTGATTTAATTACCTTTTTATTACTATGCAAATCTCCCTTCCTTGCATCAGCCAGCCAGGAGGGACGGAAGTAACCAGTGAAAGCGGAGCTAGAGACTGAGGAAGGATGGGGCTTCTCTGAGGCAGCCTGAGAGGCAGGCTGGTCCAGGTCAGCAGGAGGAGGGACCCCCTGCGGTCAGTCACTCCGGGCACGGCCTGGGGGAGACTTGGGGAGCCCGGCTGGGCAGAGCGGGCAGCCCCAGCATCGTGGCCAGATAAGCTTTCTCACGTTAATCCCTGCAGTCCACTGGAGGTGGCGTCGGGGAGGGGAAACCGAGGCCCCGAGAAGAAGAGAGAGAGGAGTAGCCAGCCTGATGGGCTTGGCTGTGTCTTTGGGGGGGCAGGGCTTGAGAACTTTGCACTCCATGCTGCCTGTCACCTTTCCAAGGGCGCCATTCCTGAGAAGGGGCCCGTGGCTCCCTGTCAGAGCGGGAACGTCGGGGACACCGGTGCCCTGGTCACTCTGAGACCTCGCCGCGGCTGCTGTTCAGCGTCGTTCAGGACGTGGGACAGGAAGGAGGGTGGGGGGGGTCCTCTCCCGTGACGTCCCTGCCACACCAGCCGCCTCATGTGTAGGTGAGCTCACACGTGGGCACATCCACCTTTTAGATGTCCGGGGCTTTCACCGCATGTGGGTGAGGCCCCGTGTCATCCCCGTCCAGCCCTGCCCAGCCCTGCCCAGCCCTGCCCAGCCCTGCCCAGCCCTGCCCAGCCCCGTCCCTCTGAGCTCTGTCGAGGGGAGCGCCGGCGGAGCCTCAGATCCCGCCCCCCGCTGCCCTCCTCCCAGGCCTCCCGCAGAGAGAAACGGTAACAAGGTGCAGGCACGCCCCCACCCCCGTCCCCGCCCGTGATCAGTTAGCTCCTCCATGTGGGTAAACTGTGGGGGAACATGCAACAACCACCCCAAATGTGCCGTCCGGGCCCCCGGCTGGCGCCTTAGATCAGACGAGGTCCGGGCAATTACCCAGAAACACACATGCTTCCCTGTGACCCCTAATCCCCTCTCCTCACTCTTCAGCTTCTTGGAGGCAAAAGGGAAACGCTGTGGTCCCGTGGCCACGGCGGCGCGGTGCCTGTGGCTGCGCCCACGGGTGAACAAACTCTGGGGCTCAGGGACCATCTCACACTGACGTGGGGGCTCCGCCACTTGGGAGGGGCCCTGCAGAAACGTGAGGGCACTTTGCGGGAACTGGCCTGGTCTGCTTGACCTTCCTTTATCCTGCAGGGCGTGGGGCTGGGGGGCTGGAGGGCTGGGGGGCTGGGGGCTGGGGGACAGGCGGTAGCATCTCGGAGTTCCTGCTAGGGGGTGGCCGTGTCACAGGCACGGAGGGGGTACGGGGCGGGCCGCGCAAGTCCCCCAGCCCTGTGAGCAGGGGTTTTCTCTGCCAGAACAGGGTTCGTGGTGGCGTCCCCACCTGGAGCTGTGGCTCGTCACGGCAGTGGGGGGAGCTGACCCGGGAGGAATGGGCGAGAGCTGGGGCTGTTCCGTCTCTTCTGCCTCCGGCCTCAAGTGAAGGTTTCCAGCACCTTCAGGTGGAGGGAAGGTTCTGGGTCCAGAGGAAATGCATGAGCCCCAACATCTGCCGCCTGCACCGAGCTGGCGACCTACGCCCCTCCCGTGGTGCTCGGGGGTCTGTGCCGTGGGGTGAGTGGGAAGGAGCGGGAGGGACCAGCAGGCGAGCCCGGGGTTGACCCTCCGAGGGCAGGTGGAGCTGGGCACCACAGGACCAGGGCCGCCGGTCTGGGCCAGCAGTCAGGTGGAGCCGGGTGGGGGCGGGGGAGGCATAGCAGCAATTTCAGCAGGGGACGCTCCTGCCAGGGCCCGAGGGGAGATGGCGGGAGGGGCTCCCACACGCACTGAGGCTGCTGTGAGAGGGACCACGGCTGGGTCCGTCGGGCCAGGCCTCAGACCGGGGGACAGGGCAGCAGGCTCCTGACAGAAGATAAAGCACAAGAGGGGTCAGGGGTCGGGACAGGGTCGTCACTGGGGGCGTGGCTCCCAGAGGCACCTGGCGGCACCAGCTCAGGCACTGGGAACACCTGGCCAGGAATCCGGGCAGCAGGGACCCTCCCGCAGAGCCGAGAGCTTTCACGGGTGTGACGGAGGCCCTGCCGTGGAGCCCCAAGCCCCAGCCTCCAAGTTTGCCCGTGGAGACTGTCACAGCCCCTTCCCTGCGATGCCAGGAAGACTGACTTCGGGTGTGCATGGGGACCTTGTGTGTGACTTGGCCCACAGCAGGGGCCCTGTGACAGAATGACGGCAGTTGTCTGCCACATGTCCCGGGAGATGGTGACGAGAGCCAGACAGAGGTAGGGACCTGCCAGATTGACAGGCATCAGGTGAGAGCCGGGCAGTCGGCCAGGCGGGCCGGGAGCCCGGCGCTGGGGTTGGGCGTGGCTGGTGCAGTGTGACACTGAGGTGGGCTGCAGGGCGAGGAGGGAGCTGGGCTGGCCCAGCTGCCCTGCTGCAGCCTCGGCCAGGCTCGTCCAAGGGCGGGGCAGCAGGAAGCGCGGCCTGTCTTCCTCTGCCCGTCACTCGGCCCCCTCGGAGCCGGGGCCTGCCGGGGGCTGCTCTCCTCCCGGGCCTGTCGTCTCGCCATCTGGCTGCCTTCAGGGTGGTCCCTTGTGGGCCGCCAGCCGAAACTGGCAATTAGCAGTTGTCTTCCTTGGGCAGACAGCTGCCTCGGTCCTTCCCAGGAAGTCCCCTCATCTCTTCTTCATTAGCCACCCATTCACTGAGTTAGAAAAACAAAATGAAACAAAACAGCCGAGAGCAAGACAAAGAATGACAAGGGAAACTTTGCTCTGGGAACTTGCAGCTGAGAGGCACTCAGAGGGCCATCTGGTCTACCCACCTCCCTCCACTTGGGTGCATCTCCACAGAGCTGAGCCTTGGAAGGAGGAGGGCCTTGAGGGACGTTGAAGGCAGCCTCTGTCCAGCTCTCGAGGTCTCTGGATGCCGCTGAGCCTGGGCTGAACAAACATGCCCAGGGTTTGGGGCACTCACTCCCTCATGAGGTAGCCACTCACTGTGAAAGGTCTTCTACTGCCCGATGCATCCTCCGCACTGACGGGCCTACTGGCCTGTGACCCCTCTCTCTGCCCCGCCAGCCCCGCTTTGGTGACCACACCAGGCACCTTTGCTCCATCTGCCCGTCAAACTCTCCTGGAAACTTTAACGCTGCTTTGGAGACTCAAATGCTGATTGTCCGGAAATCCCCTCATTTTATCACTCAGGAAACATGGAGGTTCACACTGCGACAGCATGGGACCAAGATGTGTCTCACACTGATGGTGTCACAGATGTCACTGGCGATCTTTCTTTTTGGTAATGCAACCCCCCAACACACACACACACATACACACACACACACACACACGATGCATCCTAAACCCTGCAGTGTCTTAGACTGGAGGAAATGCAGCCTGGGCAGGCAGCTGCCCATCCATGCTGTCGCTCACAGCTGCCCACAACAGGGTGGGAAGGCTGTGCCATCTGAAGTCAGAAATGGCACACCCCTGAGTCACAGCCCAGCCACAAAGACGGCGGGGCACCCAGCCCAGAGCTGCTCACCGGGTCGGGCCGGGGTGTCCCCGGTTGGAATGAAGGTGCTGCTTCAGCCCCGTCCCCACCCAGGGGCCAGGCTTCCCCTGTGTCCTCAGTCCCCGAGCACCTTGGGAGACATGGGCACTGGGGCAGATGGTGAGGCGAGGCGGGGCCAAGGGCGAGGAGACGTGGGTTTCAGGGCCCTCCACGCTGCTGTCAGCCCGGATTTGTCCCTGTCATCTGCTGCTGAGGGAGATTGAATTTGGGAGCAGCCGGTCCCCATGTTTATTCATGGCTGGGCTGCAGGCTTCCTTGGTCATTACCATCCCTCCCTGGAGCCGCAGAGCCCACCAAGGTGGCCGGGTGTGCTGGCGTCCCCCCTCTCCCCCTGGTGACAGTATGATGGTGCCCCTGCAGCGGGACCTCGAGCAGGACTTCCAGTCCATGTGACAGAGACCGCGCCCCACACATCTCTGAGATGAGGCCGAGGGCGAGGGTGAAGGTCAAGGCTGGGTCGTCCTGCGGAGCTGTCGGAATATCTCCCTGAACCTCGGGGGACTGTGGCAAAGCTGTGGGGCCTTGGCCAGCACCTGCCCAGTGCAGGAGGTCGCATGCCCTCCCCACCGGCGGCTGTGGTGAGGCCCTCCACAGGGCATCTGTGACGGCATCTGTGGCAAATGGCATGGGGACCGGGGGCCATGAGAGTCCTGTGACTCGTCCACGGTCACAGCTCCAGGTGGAGCCAAACGCCCCCCGGGTGGGCAGCTGCTGAGTGAGCCGGCTGCTCCCAGCTCTCGGGGTTGGCGGGAGCTGCCTCCCACCACCTGTCTAAACCCTTTCTCTGGCACGTTTCTCGCCCGGCATCAGCCCCTCCTGAGACCCCGGTTTGGGTGAGGTCGCGGGGCCGCAGGTGGCACTGCGCATGTGACATCCTCGTCAGCTAATGCTGCGTGTGCAGGTAGGAATCCTTACATCAGGTGGAGCTCATGGACCAGAAGGCGCAGAGGAGAGGAGCAGAGAGAGACTCAGGGAGGGGAGGGGAGGGGAGAGGAGGAGGAGGGGCGAGAGGCACGAGGAGGAAGGACGGGATCCAGAGGCACCAGAGCGGTGGGTGGGGGGGTGGGTCCTGCAGAGAAGCCCGAGGAAACGTGTGCACCCCACAACTGTGGACACTGTGAGTGGAAGAGGGGGTGCAGGCTTACACTTTCGTAGCTTCTGCTGGAGCCTCCGGGCAGAGGGAGCCTCCGGGCAGAGGGAGCCTCCAGCCTTCGGGGCTGCCCCCACGACTCCACACGGCTCCGTGCAGGTGGCGCCCCACACGTCGTGACCAGATCTGCCGAGCTGGGTCCCTACCCTCGGGTGCTGGCTTTGCCATGAGACACATCTCCTTTCCCGGGCAGTGTAGTGACTTCCCAGGGTTTGAAGACAGTGACCATGTCTCCTGAGACATCCTTCCTTGTATTGACTGTCCACAATCCGTATTGATCATTTGCAGTCTATATTGATCACCCACAGTCCATACTGATCATCCATAGTCCATCCACAGTCCGTATAGATCAGCGATAGTCCATATTGATCACCCACAGACCATATTGATCCTTTGCAGTCCATCCACAGTCTGTATAGATCACCGATAGTCCATATTGATCAGCCATAGTGCATATCGATCATCTATAGTCCATATTGATCACCCACAGGTCACATTGATCATTTGCAGTCCATCCACAGTCTGTATAGATCACCAATAGCCCATATTGATCATCCACAGTCCATATTGATAGTCAATAGTCCATATTGACCATTGTAGGGGAGGAATAATAATTTTCCCTCTGCCCTTCTGAGTTCTTAGCTGTGACACTCTAACAAAAACAAAGAATAAGAGAAACACAAGTTTATTCACACGTACAGTTCTTGTGTTCATGGGTAACACCCAGGAAAAACGAGTGGCTTTAGAACCCAGGGGTAGGAACCATCCTAACAGAGGTGGGGGGATGGGTCTCTTAGGGGGTTGTGAATGACTTTTAGGAAAGGTGGCGTAGGTTGTGCCCCCACCCCAGGGGCATGGTGTGTGCTTGTTGGTCCATGAGACCAGAGCCCAGGAGGCAGGATGGAACCCGGGCTAGCGAGCCCTTCAGAACCTGCCTCCCCCCCCTCTACGCTCCCCACTGTCTGTCTGCTCTCCTCACCCCTCCTGTGCCACTCTCGCCCCCGCGGCTGTTCGGCCTGCCTGGAGCACCCTCTCCTGTGTCTCTCCTGCAGAGACCTCGCCCACTGGGGACATGCCTATCATCACAACTGACACCACAGCCTCTGGCGACAGGTGCCCTCTCTCACGCCTGCTCCTTCCCCGCAGGACTCCAGGGCGTCTGCTGAAGGCGCACACAGAGGCATGCTGGGTGCCCCTGCCCGGGTCCGGGTGGGCGTCCTCGCCGGCCACGTGGCGCTCACCTGGGATCTCCCGCTCCCCCGGAGCCAGACACCGTCCTTGGCGGGCCTTGTGGAGGAGACGGGAGGCCGGGCTGCCTTGTGAATCTCCCCCGCCCCTCCTTTGTGGTTTTCAGGCTAAAAATACGCTCGCCGGGGACCCCGGCCGCTGCATTGTTGCCGCCGTTGAAGTGTGAAGATCGCCCGATCCAAATGAGCGTGCATTGTTGATGCCGGACGCAACCCAGCACTCAGCTCCCCGAGACTTTAAAAATAGAGCCTTCTTCTTTTGTGCCAGGGCAAAGCAATAATTTAGATAATTAAACTCCGAAACGAGCTAGAGATGAATTGCTGTGGCTTTGGGGCTTTTTATGACATATTTTTTTGTATCAAAAGAATGGAACCAGAAGAAAAATGCTTCGCCCACACAGAGACCCTGATGGAGCAGGAGGAGTGGAGGCAGTGGGGAGGCGGCGGCGCCCCACGAGCCCTGGGGAGCCCCGAGATCGCTGCCCCCCACGCCGCAGGGAGCGCCGCCCACAGGGTCCCTGGTGTGACGGCCTCCTTTGCCAGGGCAGCCCGAGGAGGCCACTGTGGGGTCAGCGGGTACGCAGGAGGGAGGGGAGCTCAGGGTGTGTGCAATAGCACAGTGTCCCGGAGGAGCCCTTCGCCCCGGCCCTGGGGTGGTCTCTCCCCCAGGATCAGCGAGTGGCCGGGCCTGCTGGGGCCTACATCCCACCCCAGATGCCAGCTGTGTGACCCCGGAAAGGGCAGTCAGGCATCTTGAGCTGAACTCCCTTACCTGGAAATCGGGGGCCCCAATAACGTAGGGGAGGCGTGAGGATCCGATCAGTTCATAAATTCCTTAATCCAGTGCAGGTTAAGCAATCAATAAATCTGTCTGTCCATCAGTTATTCACCCACCCATCCACCCGTTTGTCCACCCACTAAGGTATCCACGCGTCCACCACTCACCCGTCCTCCGTCCCTCCTCCCCGCGTCCACTCAGCCGTCTGCACCAGGATGAGAACCCAAGTCACCTGATCCCGGAGCAGAGGCCCCGGGAGTCACGGCCGAGCGGCGCTGAGCCGGGGCCGCTGGTCCTCCGGAACCGCGGTGGACACTGGTCCTCATCGCTGACCTGGGGCCTCCTCTCACTCCGGGCACGGGAGGCCCGCCCTTCCTGTCCGCCTGTGGCTGGGCGGGGCCCTGCGCCTGGCTGTGGCCTGTGAGCGCTGTGCACCGTGGCGAACACCACGTACCGGCGGGACCAGAGACCGGCTGGTGGGAGAGGCCGCCCCTCCCCCTGGGGGGGGTAAAGCGCCCGGCCGACCTGCAGGGCGCCGTGTCGGTGAGCCGTGGAGACGTGGGCGGGAGCCATCACAAGGCGGAGCCCGGCCTGTCCTCAGAGGCGCCATGTCCCTCCTGTGCTCCCTCGGCTGGTCTGCTGGTCCACTCGCCGTCTCCCGGGAAGGGCCGCAGACTGAGTGGCCAGAAGTCTGCGACGGATGTGTTGGCAGAGGCAGGGTCTATGCCGGGCTGTCCCTGACCCGGTGGCTGCCGGCGACCCCGTAGCTGCGTGGACACCAGCTCTGCCCGGTCTCCTCGTGGTCTTCCTCCCTCCGGGCGTCTCTGTGTCCCTCCTTTCCCTGTGAGGGTGCCGGTCCTGGACCAAAGGCCTGCTCCAGAGCGACCTCACCTTCGCTGAGCACAGGGACAAACTCCCTCTTTCCCAGTAAGGTCACATGTTGAAGTTCCGGGTGGACGGGAGTCTGGGGACACCCTCCGACCCAGCACGCCACCCACATCCTGAGCGTGACTCGGGCCGACCTGCATTTAAAGCAGCCCCACCGCTGGCCAGCGCTCTGCTGGCCTCTGCGAGGAGAGGTGGGTGAGGAGTCCCGTAGCAGGTGGGACACTGGGGACGATGGCCGTGGCTGAGGCCACAGTCTGGCGGCAGAGGCGGCAGAGCCATCAGACATTTCAACGTGGTGTCACGCTGTGGCCGGAGCAGAGTGGGCCTGGCTGTCCGGTGGCGGGCCTGGTGCCTCAGCCTCCAGCACCCAGCTCAGAGCTGACACCCACAGGTGCTCTGTTGCAGCTGGGGGACCGTCCCCTCCTCACACACAGCTGCCTGTCTCCTGCCACCTTCACTATTTGCAGGGACCATCTGTGCGTGACCACGGGCCAGGTCGGCATGTCAGCCGTCCAGCTGGAAAGGCCCCAATCGATCCGTTCGGGAGGCCAGCCCGGCCCCCGGCTGCCACGCACGCCGCCATTCTCAGCGGCACCCATGGGGCCCATCCGTCGTGCCCAATCCCCTGGGCCCGCGTCGCCCCACTGAGCAGGAAATTACACGGAACTCACAGCTTCCTCTGGCTTGCAACCCGGCTTTCTGGGTGGCAGCTTCCACGCCCCACAGCGCCGCCTGGTCCAGAGCACGGGCACAGCCTCCCCCACGCTGCTCAGGCTGCTCCTGAAGCCCGGGGCACAGTCCTGGGGCCACGTTTAGGGGACGTGGACAGCCTGGGCGTTCAGACTGGGACCCGAGGGTCTGCGGAACACGCCTGGCAGGGACGGAGAGGTTGAAGGAAGACAGGCGAGGGGCTGCCTCCCGAGGCCGGCACTGCCGGGCAGGGGCGCTGGGGGTCACACGCTGTTAGGTTTGCTGTTTGCACAGGGGAGCAAAACATGCCACCGGCGTGCGTGACAACGGCGCACCCCACAGGGACTTCACGTGCACTTGGGGTTTTGGGGGTGGGGAGAAGGAGGCCGTCCTGAGGGTCCCGGAGGGAGGAGCCAGGAGCGAAGGGTGGACGTTGGCGGTGAGGACGAAGCGTCCACTAGAAACACAGACTGCAATGGCTGGTAGTGAGCTCACCGTCGGTGGCCTGTGGCCACTAAGGCAAATCACCAGAAACGGGGGGCTCCGAACCGCAGAGGCGTGTTCCCTCACAGCCCCCGAGTCCAGGAGTCTGAAGTCCGGGGGCCCCGGGGCTGTGCTCCCTCCGAGGGCTCCGGGAAGGGTCTTCCTGCGTCTTCCAGTGTCTGCGGTCCAGGCAGCCCTGGTCTTGGGGCCCCGTCTTCGGCCCCGTGTTCACGGGGCCACCGCTGTTTCCCCCACCGTCTCTTGTAAGGACAGTTGCCATCGGATTTAGGGTGCCCACGAGGAGTCCAGGGCAACATCCTCACGTCAGGGTCCTTAACCTAATTCCACCCGCAAAGACCCTTTTCCAGATTAGACCCCGTGGCAGCTCCCTCGGCTGTCTGATCGTGCCCTCTCCTTCTCGGTCGCTGCTTGGTGGCCACGTCCGGTCCGAGTAGCCCAGAAATCGGGGGAGACAAGGCCTTGACCCAGAAGCCCCGGCGATGGCCCAGAAACAGGGCCAAGTGCAGCCCAGGGCTGCCCACCGCCCCAGACACTCGGAAACGCCAGGACGCCGAGCCTGGTCCCGGCTACAGCTGACCGGCTTCACGCCCCATTGGCCCTGCAGTTATGGGGTTCTCGTAAGTGAACCGGGGAAGCAGTTGCCGCCAAGAGGGTCCTCCCGAGGCAAACAACTTCAACTTGGCCTTGACCCTTTCCTCCGGGGGTCGTTGCTCTGACGAATGTGAAGCCGAGCCGGCAGCCCCCACCTCACCCCCTCTGGCAAAGGGCCGGCCCAGGGTCACGGGGGTCGGGGAGGGCTAGAGCCTGCGGGAGGCGTGGGGAGGGGCCATTCCGATTTGTTTTACACTGAAGTGAAAGAAAAGCTTTTTCCCCCCCAGACCGGAGTCCTCCCCGGGGTCCTCCTCCGGGCAGGCAGCAGGCCGGTGTCCCACAGCACGCTCTTCCTCACGCTGGATGTGGGTGTGGAACGACCCGATGTCCACGCTGGGCCGGTGGCTGACTGGGCCACCGCCCGGCCACCACTGGCCACCGAGGGGGGTCGGCAGTGCTCCCGACAGGAATGCCGGGCTCTGCCGGCAGCTGCACCCTCGGAGGGGAACCCGGGGACAACGGCTCACCCTCACCCGCACGCCGCGTCGGTGTGGGTCACCGCGGAGGAAGCCCGGGGCAGATGGGAGTGAGGGCGAGGCCAGGGGCTCCTGGTCTCCCCGGAAACTGCGCGTGGTGGGCCCTGTGCTGTGCTCCGGGGAGGCGTGGGTGACGAGGAGCCGGTGGGGCCGTGACGGGAAAGGACTCGGGAGGGAGAGGGTCCCCAGCACGCACGGAGGAACGCCTGCCCCGCGCCGGCGTCTGCACCGCGGGTCTCTGACCCTGGCCACGGCCCCCAGTCAGTCCTGGGAGGGGCACTGAGCACCAAGGAGCCAAGGACACTCCAAGGTCACAGGCCACATGGGCACAGCACCCACCCCAGGAGGTCCTTGGCCTCTGGCTTCTGTATCCCTTCCTTCATCACAAGCTTATAGTTATTTAAAGCAACTAAAGCATTCTGTGTGTGTGTGTGTTACACACTCGTGTGATGGGAGCTACGCTCAGGAACCAGGCGGCTCCCCCACCCCACCTCAGGGCTCGTAGCAACCTGGAAAGCTGAGGGGCCGTGTCGACGGGAAGTCGGCACGTGCCCCGGGCTGCTCGTCCCTCCAGTGGCCCACATCCCAGTGGGCTTGTGGCCAAAGCCGGTCACCGTCAGTGTGCGGCTGGGCTCCGGGCTGGCGCCTGGAGGGCCTCGGTCCTCGGGGCTGATTGAAGAGTGTGATAACCCGGGTAATGACGTGAAGCAATTGCCCGAGAGATCGGAATCAGTGAGGAGGTTATCAGGGCTGGCCCACCTCTGTCCACCGCGCCACCCGCACGCGAAGACGGGGAGAGAGGGGCCGCCGGGTTTCCTGAGCCCCTGCTGTGCGGCGGGCACTGGCAAAGCCCTGCCGACTCAGCCCCTAAGCCACCAGCTGTGAAACACCGACGGTGGTGAATGCACAGGAGCCCTCGGTGTGCTCCTGGTCCCAGCCGTCTCCCCAGGGCCCAGGCCCGTCACCCGGGGGGACAGGACTTGTCGCCCCTCCTCGTGGTCTGGGACTCGCTGCGGCGCAGACACTTCTGGGCACCGAGCACCGCGGTCACCACATGGGGAGGGGACACAGACCGAACACGGCAGACGCCTCCCGTGCCCCCAGACCCCACCTCCCGCACGGCCCCGCCCTTCCCTCCCCTCCCCAGCCCCGGACCCCACGGCGGTCCGGCCTGGGTGGGCTCTTTCAGAGGCCTCGTGACCCGGAAACGTGTGGCCGGCTCAGATTCTCCTCCTCGAGTGAGCGTGACTTCAGACGAGGCCCTGACATCGACCCCCGGCTCTCGCTGCGGGCCAAGATTCGTCCAGACTCACACGTGCGTGTGTGCACTGGACACGCGCACCGTGAGCACACACATGCACGCACACACATGCACACACACGTGCCCGCACCGGGTCGAGCCCCGCCGACTGTGGGCCAGGCAGGCCCCTGGCAGGAAGCTTTCTCCTGAGCGTCCCTGCCCACTCAGATCCGCACTCAGGTCCCGTCTTTATCTCTGGCTCAGAGAGCGCCCACGTCGCCTGTCACCTGACAAAACGCCCCCTCCTGCAGGGGAACCGCGGGCCGCACTCGGTCCGTCCATCCACTGGCTCATCCACAGCTTGTGCTGACCCGCGGCCCCGCGCCAGACCCTCGGGAGGCCCTGTGAGTGGGAGGGTCGTGCTGCCCGCCTCCTGCTCCGGTTCCGGCCGGGAGGACACGCCGCCAAACAGCAGGATGACGGCGTGGTGGTGGCGGTGGCCCAGACGTGTTCATTTACGCGGTGGCAGAGGAAATAACGCCTCCTAAGCAGTGCCTGTCGCAGAACCAGAGGGCCCGCAGCGCCCAGGCCAGGGGCAGGGGCCCGTGGGGGGCCGTGGTCAGGGCGCAGCCTCCGCCTGGGCCGGGCCCTCCGCCCCGCACGGTGGCCCCGGCTCAGCTCTCCGGTCCCAGGGCGGCCTGGCCTCCGGCCGGCTCACTTCCTCCAGTGGAGACCCCTTTGGCCCCGGGCCTAATGAGGTTTAACAGCCGCGTCCTGGCTGGGGGGTTTCACTGGGGCGCTGCACGCCAGATTTGCCGGAGTCGCTAAGCGGATTAGAGGCCGAGCGCGTGGGCGGCGGGCAGGCACTGAGCCCGCGGAGCGGGCGCCCTCCCTCCCCGGTAGATTAATTGCTCCCGTCCCAGCTGGTTTCAAAGATGAGTTCATTACCTTCTCCCGCAAGCCCGCACCCCTGCCTCCCCTCCCGCTTCCCTCGGTGGCACCAGGACCCCAGTCACAGCAAAGGCCCCCCTCGGGCTCGGCCCCCTATCCCTCCACCACGTCAGTCCCAGGCCCCTCTGACCTCACCGTGGCCTTCGCTCTGTCCCCACCGCCCCACCTGCCACCGGCCACCCTCTCCAGCCCGATTCCTTCCTGGACGCCGTCCGACAGTCCCTGCCCCTCGTCCCTGCCCTCTGACCAGCTGGGCATGAGCACTGGCATCAGATGCCCCAGGCTGCCCACAGGGAAGGCGTCTGTCATCTTCGGAGGCTGACATCACCGAGGGGGGCTGTCCCTGGGCTCCCCGCTCACCAGAAGGGGCTCAGGGCGGGAGCCGTGGCCTAGGCACCCGTGGTCAGCGCCCAGCCACGGCTTGATGTCCACCTTCCCGGGGTCCTGCAGGACAGTCCCCCGGCCCTCGGCCTTCATTCCCAGGCCCCTTCACACAGCCTCCCGGCAGGGCAGCCTCTGCCTTCGCGCCGCCCGGGCCCCGGGCGCCTGACACAGGCACATTTTAAGGCTTCAGTCAACTGACTGCAAATGAGCGCGGCTACCCAGGGCGGGACAGCGCCCAGCTGGGGCAGGTCCAGGGCTGGGTGTGGGCAGCCAGCGCGGGGCGTCGGGAGGTGTGGCCTTGCTGCCAGACCAGGCCCCCTCCCACCCACTTCCTGGCTTGGGCTGGTGCCAGCCTCCGAAGGAACCCCCCACCCCGTGCTGTCTCTGGGGGCCAGGAGGGTGAAGCCACCAGGCTCGTTGTGGGTGCCACACGTCCCTGGCCTTTGGCTGAGGCTTCGTGGGTCTTTTCAGAGGAGCGGTGGGGAGGGCTCGGCCAGGTTCCCCGTGTTCCCTTCCCTCCCACCCTGACGACCCCGTGGAAGCCCCCGAGGAGGGACGGGACAGGCATCTCCAGGGCAGGGGTGAAGTGCAGCTTCTGAACCCTGGATGTCCTAGGGTCACCTGCCAGACGGAAGGACGCTTGATTCTGTCTCAGGGGTGGGGACACCGAGCACCCCAACATGCACGCACCCCTAACAAGCACAGAGAAAGAGGCAAAGCTCATGTCTAGGCCAAGCGTCTCTGTCTCCAAAACCCGGCTCCTTCCCCCACTCCCCTCCCGCCATCAGGAAGGCCTTCCCGCCGAGTCTGGGGCTGCAGGGCAGCTCAGAGCCTGGAGGGGAGGGCCTGGCCTCTCCCCAATTCAGGGCAGATGTGGGTCAGGGTCAGAGGGCTGTGCTTCTGGCCCCAGGGCCGAGCCACTTGCTGTGTGACCCTCAGGACCTCTGGTCTGAGAGGAGTAGCAGGTGCCCTGGAGGGAAGAGGGGACGTGCAGGCTCCAGACCCCGGACAGCCAGCCGGGAGAGGGGCAGCTGGCTCTGGACGGGCCACCCGGCACACGTCCCCACCCCCGGCATCTCCTGCCCTTCCTCCGCCGCCCGCCGGCGCCCCACCTCCCTGAGATGCCACCTTCCACCTCTGCCGGGCACCAGGGAGCCCCGCCCTCAGGGCCACGCCTGTTCCCACTTGGACGGGAAGGGCCCCCCTCAGCTGTGGGCAGCGTCCCCACACCCAGGGCTCACGCTGCTGCCTCCTGCACGCCGGGCCTTTGGCAGGGAGCAAGCCTGCGATTACCAAGCCTAAATGGCAACTGGCTGAGGCTCCCGCACCCCCAGGCACGGCTGTGCCAGCTCTCTGGATGGCTGACAGCTGCCGCACGCCGGGCAGCCATATGCTCGCCCAGGCCCATGTCCCGCCAGCCAGGGCCCGGCAGGAGCTGGTGACGGGAAGCAGACCTGAAGCCGTGCGCCATGCTGCCCCTTCCAGGCGCCCGGGCGCCCCCCTGCCAGCCTGTCTGACCGCCCCAGGGGACAGCGCCCAGGCCTGGCGTGGGCTAGGCCGACGCCACGCTCGGTCACGGTGGCCCAGGCAGGCCCCTCTCTCTGGGCCTCACAGGGTCGGGCTTCACGGTCCCCACAGCCTGCGCCCACACCCAGCTCTGTGCCCTGAGTGAGCAGAGACACGTGAGCCCCTCCAGGACGTCAGGCGCAGACACAGGCGAGGCAGCCCCGTTGCTTCCGGGCCCGGGGTTCGCTCAGTGGCCCTCGCTGGCCCCTCCCCTTCTTGCAAATCACATATGAGTGCACGTGTGTGCACCATGTGCAGTGTGTGTGTGTGTGTGTGTGCACGAGCACAGGCTGGTGCAGGCTTCTGCGGGGAGGCTGGGAGGTGGAGCGGCGGAACCCGGGTGCAAACGCCGTGGAACAAGACTGGTCCGGCACCCAGGGCAGCCTGGTGCCCAGGCTCCAGAGGGGAGGCTTCTCACCAAAGCACCTCGCTGGGGGACTGGGCTCTGAAGGCTGAGGAACGGGGACAAGGAGGGCTCAGAGCAGAGGGCCCCGGGGACGAGAGTCAGGAAGGAGGCCCTACCCCAGCGAGGCTGGAGCCTGAGGTCGGGGTGAGAGGCAGCTCCTGCAGAGGCCCAGGTGGAAAAGACACCCTCGGGGAAGGGGTCAAGGCCGGAAGGGCCCCGTGTGTGGGCAGGATGGAGAGATGGGCAGGGAGCAGAGGGTGTCCGCTCAGCGGAGGCCCGCACACTGCCACCTGCCCCCGAGCGAGTGTGCCCAGACGCCACCTGCCCGCCCGCTCAGCGGACCCTGACCCTCACCAACATGCACAGCACCCCCAAGGGGCAGTCCTCAAGGCTCCCCAGCCCCGTCCAGGTGGGCCTGGCCCCCCAGGCCCTGACCACTGATGGGACCGGCCCCCACGGCTCCCTCTCGACGCCGCCTGGCTGTGGCGGCAGCACACGCCCCTGGTGGCGGGAAAGCCGTCGCCAGAATTCCAGGCCCTTCGCCGCCGCCCCTCACCACCAGGCCCCCCACAGCCTCCTGCAGCGGAAAATGAACTTGGAGGCTCCCCAGGGGCACCGTGGAGAGGGCGGCCTTGCAGGCAGGGGTGGCAGGGGCTGCTGTCGGGGTTGCGGGTCCCTACAGAGAGCACTGCCTGCTGCCGGCGGGCTTCTGCCGGGGGCCGAGGGTCCGCCCGCGATCCACAGCCGTCCTGAGCTGCCAGCCCTGCCGTCCTCGTGCTCCGGGGCACTGCGAGGAGATGAGGACCGGTGTCGGAGAGAGGCACTGTGGGTGTGACTGCTGTCGGCTGTCAGAGGCCCGGGGTGTGACATGACCATTACCCCTCACTGCGCGGTCTCCAGAGACTTCCGGGACGAGGCCCGGCCGGGGGCAGAGCTGGCGCTGACGAGAGTGACAGGAGCAGAGGCCCCGTGGCCGCGGGGCTGCCAGCTCACAGCGACAGCGGGAGCCGGGCCGGAGCCCCCAGCCCCCCACCAGGCTCTCGGAAGCCGCGCCAGCGCTCCCGCCCGGCCGTCTGTCTCCGGCAGGCACCGTCTGCTCCACCTGGCAGGCGGTGGCGTACTGTCCACACGGACAACAAAGGCTGGACAGTTGTTAGCCGGACACCACGAGGGGCGCGGGATCCCAGATACGGGCCTGGCCACCCCCACGTCCACTGCCCGCCTTTCGCTCTGGGACCCCCCGTGCCTCGGTTTCCTCACCTGTGTGTGGGATCGGGGTCCGAGACTCTGGCCCGAGGGCTAGAGGAGTGTCACACAGGGGAGCTGCGGGTGCTTCCCGGGCTTGGCCGGAGTGGCTGATGCCATTGGTCATCGTGATGCTTGATGACCGATGGAGCCCAGGGGACTTGCAGACCAGCAGGGACTGGGCAGGGGTGGGGCCACTGGTCTGCACACACAGACAGAAAAGGAAGCTGAGGGCTCGAGGGGACAGGACGCACAGTGGGCTGAGGGCGGCCCCGGGGAGACGGGGCAGGGTCTGGAGTGGCCACAAGGAGGCCCAGCCACGAGGGAGCTCTGTGCCTGCAGTCACCTGCGAGGCAGGGGTGGGGGAGCTGCTGGGCGTGCCAGGGCCCTGGGGCCACCGATGGTCTGAGAGCTGTCCCCACAGCACTGTGGCCACCAGCCACGTCCCGCCCAGGGGACTCGTGTCCCCTTACACCGGCTCTGCTGATAAACGGCCAGGGGCCGAGTTTGCAGGCATGCCTGTGCCCTCACACGGTGACCGAGAGGGCCGGCCGTCGAGGGCCCGCTTCCAGCCCAGCCGCACCCAGAGCCTCGGGATGAACAACGCCGTGGGCGCTGGTGCCGGAGACCGCCCGTCTCAGTCTTCCTGACACCCCGGCCCAGGCCGGGGTCCTGCTGGGCTCCTTCCTTTCCCCTCACCCCACTGCCCTCTGTCCAAGCCCTGAGGCCGTGCTTTAAGATCGAAATTCAGAGCGTGTCTCACTGCCTGCACGACTGTGCCTCTGGCCTGGGGTCCTGCAGCTGGTCCCCCATCCTGCCATCACCCCCGACACCCTCGGGACAGGCAGCCCCAGGGTCCTGCTGCGGCCGGCCCACCTCCTCCCCCGCACAACCGCAGCCCGGGCCGAGCCCAGGGCGTCCCCGTTCAGGCTGGGCAGCAGGCGACCCGAGGCTGCAACCCGATCGGACGCCCGGAGCTGAAGACCACGTGTCTGAGACGATCAGCACGCCGAGCGGGGTTGGTGTCAGACAGACAGGCAGACAGACAGACACCGCGGGAGAAAGACTAGCGACCTTCGAGGCAGAGCAGGCCTGCCCATCCGAGGGAAACAGAAAACGCGCCGGAGGCCGGCGAGCCACGGGACGGCACAGCGGCCTCCCATGGGAGAGGGCGTCGGAGACGGGGCGGAAGGGAGGACAGACAGGGACGTCTACAGAAGTAACGGCTGGAAGTTTTCCTAGTCTGAAAACAGCCCCCTCCCCCAGTGCCTCGCACGACAAGTGGTGCAAGTGGTGCAAGTGGATGCTCGGGAAGGAGCAGCAAACCTCGCTCTGGTCTGTAGTGATGTGATCGTCCCCACGGAGGACGCAGACCCACCCGGAGACCCTGCCCAGGCAGCACCCCAGGGGCAAGGCGCTCCTCTGTGTCAGCAATAACCAGCGGGGAAACTGAGTCTGAAACGTCCACAGTGGCAGCAACAACCGGAGGTATGCGGGCAAACCCGTGAGAACACACGTGCCGGTCTCTGGTGGAAATGACGCAAAATGTCACACGTGGTCGTGGGAGGTCCGCGTGGACGGACGTGTGGGTGGTTTCGGTGGGAGTGGCCACGCGGCCTCACGCACGCCCGGCCTCTCTGCCGGGGGCTCCAGCCGGCAGCCGTGCGGCCCGCGGTGAGCTGGTGCGTGTTTAACCAGGGCTCTGCGGAGCTGCTCGAAGTGCTCCAGTAAAATTAAATGCCCTGCTCTTGGGGGTGGGGGGTGATCGATTGCCTGTGAATTTCAGTGGTGTGAATGCTCCCTCCACCGTGGACTTTAAGAGCATGGCGTGAATTCAAACCAGCTTGCAAATTTGCTCAATGGTTAACCCTGGTTTTCTCAAGCCGTGGCCTCCGGCGCTGGCACGCCACCGGTGCGTCCCTGGCACTGACCCCGCCCCCACAGGGGGCCCAGGCTGCCGAGCCGCCACCTCCGGCCGGTCTGGGACCCGAGGGCCACACGTCACTGCTGCTCACACCCAGAGGGCGCCCCCAGGGGCCGGAGGGTCCGTCAGGCCTGTGGAGACGCCCACATGTCCAGGGTGGGGAAGACTCGACGCCGTTACGACGTGAATTTCCCCCAAACGGCCTTTAAAGTCATTGCTTTCCAATCAGATTCCAACAGGGCGTTTCCTCGGAAAGTTACGAAGAAGAATAGAGGGTCTGGAACAGCCCGATCGGAAGGTCACAGCGTCGTGTTCCGAGGTGAAGTGCAGGGAGTGACAGTGGCTGAGTCCGAGTCCCTGGATCCAGGGGCCGCAGTGGCAGCTCCGTTTGCGGGGTGGGGGGCGGATTCGGGTGGGACACGGCCGCCATGTCCCACATCCCCCGAAACAAAGAGTTCCCTGTGAGGACACAAGGTCAGGTTTTTCCTTCACACCACCCACAGCAAGAAATCCCAGGTGCACTGAATCCCTGGTGTGAAGAGCAAAACTATAAGGAGAAAATATTAGATTGTATCTTCATAGACTCGGGATAGCAAAGGATTAATTAAACGAGACAGAAAAAGCCCGTGACCTTCGACGAAGAGTCATTTGACTCGATTAAAATTAGAACGTCTTTTACAACAAAAACCACACAAAGGAAAAAGACGAGAAAAGACCCGCGTGGGGCAGGCACACAGCGGAGGCAGGATTAGCGAGGGGGAGGTGTGCTGGGCTCCTGATCAATGCGAGGGAGCCCAGCGGCCCAGAGGTGGGAGGAGGGGAGGGGCGGAGCCCGGCCAGCTCCCACAGCAGGGGCGGGGGTGGCTGGAAACGCGGTTTTGACCGCTCGGCCGCAGTGTTGAGCGGGGAGGCGTCTCAGAGCAAGAGGGACTCGCCCTTTAGTGCCCCGAGTGGAGCAGCAGCATCCGCTGTGGGGGGAGGGCAGCAGCTGGTGAGGAGATGCACCGGCCAATGGGAGGGTGGGCCGGCGCTGAGATCAGACCACGCTCACACTGGGTACGTCCACCTCAGGCTCAGTCCCTGGAGACAGGCACCCGAAAGTACACAGTGACACACGGGACAGATGATGAGCAAACAAGAAAGAGCGAGCCCTGGCTGGTGTGGCTCCGTGGACTAAATGCCAGCCTGCGAACCAAGGGGTCGCCGGTTCGATTCCCAGTTACGGCACATGCCTGGGTTTCGGGCCAGGTCCCCAGTAGGGGGCACTCGAGAGGCAACCACACATTGATGTTCCTCTCCCTCCCTTCCCTTCTCTCTAAAAATAAATAAAATCCTTTTAGAAAATGGACAAACTCAAAAGCAGGGCCTCCCCAGGATCCAGGAGGGAAGATCGACCCCCAGGGAGAGGTGAAATCTCCTGAGGGGTCAGGGTGCAGGTTCAGGGAGGCTTCGGGGCGTGTGGCAGACCGGACGCTACCCGTGGCTCCCGGCCTCCCTCTGCCCTGGGCCTGTGGTGCCTGGCGCTGAGGGCTGGGGGTGCCCGTCCCCACGGGCCGATGTTGGGCTGGCCGCTGGGTCGGGGGTCAGTGGGGTGGAGCAGGCAGGGCGTGAGGAGAGGATCTGGACGTGTCCTGCAGCTCAGCTTGGCCTTGGTCCTGCGGCCACAGGCCACGGGAGAAGACGGTGGGGGGCTGCTGTTTCCACAGTGAGGGGCGTGGGGCAGACCCGAGGCCCACGTGCAGCCGGAATCGAGCCTGAATGGCACCAGCCCAGCCCGCAGGGCACCGGCGCCCCTCGGGCTGTGAGCAGGAAACGGGCTGGTGCTGTCTGCCACCGAGGGCTGGGCATTCGTTGCCCAGCACGTGGCCCTGGCAGCTACTGGACAGATGGATGGACAGACAGATGGACAGAGAGATGCCTGAGCTTCAGTCTGGGAGGCGGTGAGGGTCTGGCGCTGACGGAGAAACCACATGCCCAGAGCTGTTTCCTCGACGCCCGCCTGCATCTCACTAGTTAAAACAACAGCACCGCCGGAGCTGAGGTTGCGGGAGGGGAGGGGGCAGGGCAGCGGGAACTGCTGGGGGTTGGGTCCTACGGGCTGAGGGACATGCCGGGGGACAGAGACCCAGGACCCGGCCCATCGGGGCCCTGAGGCCCCACAGGGTTGGGGCCGCCCTCGTGACGTCTTCGACAAGCAGAAGAAACTCGTGGCTTTTTGTGTTTTTTTTTTAGCATCTCCAGATGGATGCCTAATGGGCTCCTGAGCTCCGGGGCCCGGTCTCCGACTCTCTGCACAGCTCCCAGAGGCCCGGTCTGCTCCCCGAGGCGGCTCTCAGACACACACGTGCCCCGAAGATAAAGGGAGAAACCCCAGGCTGCAGAGCTACGAACTGAATGCACACGAGTGCACGAGCCGGAAGGTGTGGTCCCACCCTGATGCCAGGCGTCCACCGCTGTGAATTAAAACGGTGTCCCCACAGAAATGAATCTTCCTAGAAGCCTATTCACCGCCGCCCCAAACTGGTGGCGAGGAAGGCGGCCTTCAGCACCGACTGCCTTGGCAAACTGCGGGGTTCGCACTGCAGGACCCGGCAGCCGCCAGGAAAGGAGCTGTGGGGGGCGTTGGTGCCTCCCACTCTCGTGTGTCTCCACAGGAAGTCAGACCCCCACGTCGACCTGTCTCGTGGTTCCATTTCCACGACCATCTGAAAAGACAAAAGCAAAGGGATAACGTGGTTGATAGCGGCTGCGGGGAGAAGACGGGCGGATGGCAGAGAAGCCACCCATGGTGACGTCAGGTGTGTGACGGCGTCGCTCCGGACTGGGCAAACCCCGCAGCAGTGACCTGTATCGCAGAGTGTGAGCGACACTGTACCCCAATCAAAAATAACAAGGCGCCAGCATCCCCAGGGAGGGCTGCAGCGTGCCCGGGGGACCTCGGGGAGCAGGTAGGCACAGGGAAGCTGGAGCGCGGGTTTTGGAAAACAGACCCTGGAAGACGACCGATGAATGGCTGTGGATACTCTCCGGACTCTCGTGGGCACACTGCTTCTCACAGGCACGCAGGCAGCACCTCTGAAACTGCACGAGGGGCACACAAGTACATCCATCAGTGTGGCGCCGGAAGCCAGGTGCCCCCCCCCACCCCGCCGTCAGCGGGGAAAGTCCCCAGAGGCCAGACAGGAAGGCGCGGGAGCCCGTGGGTGACTCAGGGCAGAGCCGGAGAGAGCAGGGCGGTTCCGGTTTCCTCTCTTACGCTCACGGAGAGACCCCACGGGGACGCACTTGCAGGTGGGTGGGATGCAGACGCGGAGCCCCTCGCACGGCCCACGGAGTGAGTGCGCTCCGGCTGCGGGGGCAGCACCCCAGCCGCCGTGAGCGCACCCAGGGCCCAGGCCTTGGTTTCTGAGCCTCCCGGGGACAGCCCCACGTGGCTGGTACCAGAGCAGCAGCAGAGGAGATGGGTGGTGCGCCTGGGGTGCATGTGGTGCCGACGGTGAGTGGTCGGCGACAACCACAAAAAGACGAGCCACGACGAGCGGGCACCAGAGGACCAGCCCGAGGTCGCTCCCAGTGGCCAAGACTGGAATGATTTCAGCGCAAAAAACCCAGCCAGGTATTGGGTTAAATCCCGAAGTGTGAGTGGCCTTTCCAGGAGTCCGTGCTGGTTTACATAAATGGCAGAATCAACAATTAAGTGATGAGGAGGGACGAGTCTGTCTTGGAGAAGCTTCTCGGATTATAAACTTGGGAGGACAGGAAGCTGCACGGCTCCGCGGTCACGGGTGCCCGGGGCGCGCCACGCTGATGAGCACTGAAATCGGAAGGCAGCGGAGAATCAGGAAGATGCTTGCCTAGTCGCATCTCCCCCGGAATATTTATTAATTTAGTGCGGTTATTTTAACACGTGCCCGCAAAGGCGGTGATGCGGCATCCGCCGGCGGCTCTGCCGACTGCGCTCCCCGAGGAGGCGGATGGACCCCGAGAGGCGGGGCGGAGGGTGTGAGGAGAGCGGAGGAGGAAGTGCCGAGGCCCCGGGCCTGAATCCCGGGCCATGGAGGGCGCTCACGTTCCTGGAGGAGCCGCTGAACTCCGACTGGAGTCCGCGTCGTTCCGCTAATACCGTTTCTCCACCGTCGATGCCGTGGTTTCGACAAGCAGACGTCAGAGGCCAGCATCAGGGCAGAGGTCCGAACGCGAGGGCCCTCGGGACCCGGCCGGCGTGCGTGCGGGTGGACAGTCCCGCTGGAGCAGTGCGCGTCCGCGCGTCCTCAGTGGGAGTCTGCAGGCCACAGCGCCGGAGCTGATCACCTCCCCGCGGGCTCGTGGCCTGCAGAGCCTAAAATACGCCCACGTGGCCCTTCAGTGGGAGACTCGGCCCACGGCTGACGCGAGGGCACCAGGGGACCCTGGGCTGTGTCAGGGCTGGGACCCCGGGACATCCAGCCCTGCCTGCTCCGTGTCGGTAGCGCCCTCTTCAGGAGGCGTTGCGTTGGCAGGCTGCCGCGTGCCAAGCACGCTGACGTCGTCACCTCGTCAGAGACCTTGACCCCACACTCCAAGTCGGGGTTTTGGGGCGTCAGAGGAACCCTGGGGAGAGCACATTGCCTCCCCTGCATGGTCTGTATTCACGACCGAGGTGGCATCTTGGGTCTTATCACCGGGGAGATGAGCCCTCCCCCGGCCGGGGAGGTGCTGGGGAGTGGCTGACTTACTCTCTCAGCTGCCCCTTGCTCCTGTGCCCCTGCCTGACCCCCAACCCCACATGGTGTCCTGGAATCCCACCGCCTGCACGGTGCCCCTCCTCCGGTGAGGGCAGAAGCCCCCCAGAGGCAGGGCTGCCCTTCCCCGGGACCCCCACGTGGGCTGGGAGCAGCGTGGGACCGAAGTGAAAGGCAGCTTCTGAGCTTGCTGTTCCTGCAACCAGGTCTTGGGTAAGTTATAAGACCTTCCAGAAGCTTCCTCTCTATCAGAAGGAGGCGATGCCTCTCCAGGGGACTCGGTGAGCCAGAGGATGTTCCAGTATTGGCCATGGAGCCCGCCCTGCAGGATTTCTCGGCTGCCCTGCCTCCTGGTTCCCCATGCCCGCCGTGCAGGGCGCGACTCTCCAGGGGCAGCCGGCCCCCAGCACCGGCCTCCAGCCTCCGAGTCCTGACCGCCCTCCTCTGCACCATCCTGTGTCTCTCCGCCATCCCCTGTCCCTGGACGCCTGGCCGGGCTCCTGAGCAGATGGCATCAATGCCGCAGGAACCGAGGGTGCACAGCAAGGCAGCCGTGACTGGCAGGCTGGGCCCCCCGACCCCACTGCTCATTAAATACGGAGAGCGGCCTGGCGGGTCCAGTGGGGGCAGGCACGGGGCCTGCCTGGCACGGGGACAGGGGCGGAATCCGGAGGCTGTCGGATCCCGGTTCCTCCGCAGGGTCTCCGTGCCCCGCCTCTGGGCGTGAGCACCGGGGAGGGCAGGCGTGGATGAGAAGTGGATGGCCCCTGCAAACCGGACTCAGGACAGCGGTCAGCCTGTGGCTGCAGACTCAGCCCCTCCCCGCCGGCCCGAGGGGTCACCAGCAGGCAGCCGTGGAGGTGTTGGCCTCCGTGGGTCCCCGTCCCGCATCCCTCTGGCCCGGGAGGCAGTGGGCCCAGGGGCAGGACGGGGCGGTGTGCAGGCCTGGCCTCCCCCACCAGACTCCCCACTTTCGACAGCCCTTAACCCCTGCAGCCAAACCCTTTTTGTAGCAGACAAGCCAGGACTCGGGTGCCCAGACAGTCTTTCCCTTCACCGGCTCGCTCGGACGGGTCTCTGGTGGGTCCCAACCCCAGAGAGCAGCCCCCAAAAGCCAATTCCAGGCTGAACAGGCGTGCTCCCCCAGCGGGCTGCGGGTCCCTCCAGGGGCCCTGGGGACAGAGCCCAAGTCGGGAATCCTGCTCGCCTTTGTCTCGGCGGCCCTGGAACTTGATCGGCCACAGAATCGCTCTTCCGAGTAGCACAGCTGACACCCCACAGGGGTGTCCGTGCTCCCCGAACCCCGTTCTACCCCCCGATGTGAGGGAGCTAGGCTAGAGAGCTGCCTGTCCGCGCTCTGTGAGCTACAGGACGGCCCAGAGCCACGGCCCGTTTGACGGGACATCGTCTCTCAGAGAACGAGACTCGAGGGCGCCGGCCTGACCTCCCGCTGTGCGGGCCTGCGGGGCTTGGAGGTGAGCCGCCATGCGCTGCTGCCCTCCCTCCCACAGGGCCCATCGCTCCTTAGTGACCACTTCCCGGACCACCCGGTCCCCCGGAGACTCCCCAGGAGCAGAGAAGCATGGAGCGACGGGAGAAGAGGACAGAGTCCCCGCCCAGGCTCGCCGGACGCGCCCCCACACCCTCACTTTCTGTGCTGGTTTCCTCATTTTCCAGACCCTTCCACCGTCGATGGACACTCCAGGACTTCTGGTTTCAGCCCAACAAGGCAGAGAGCTTCATTCCTGCTCTTGCAAAAAAAACAAAAACAAAAACAAAAAAAGTCAGAAAACTGCAAATCGATGGCTTTTATTGAACCACCAAGAACAGATGTCACCAGACAGTCAAGCAACTTGGCGTCTGGAAATGGCTCCAGAGGGAAACGGGACTCGAGAAGGTCTGCCGCGGGGTCGGGCCCTGTGTGAGGGGGGAGAGGGCTGCGCTCACTCGTGGGGCGCCCCGCCCAGGGTGCGTGGGCTGCCGGGGAGGCTCGGAGCCCTGGGAGCCCCTGGCGCCCACGGGTGGGACCTGCTTGCGTAACTGTCTTCCCTGAACTGGGCCACGTGCTCCCAGGGGAGGTTCGAGCGCTGCCTGGGACCGTCTGCCCGTGGTCTGGCCAGGGCCAGGGCGTCAGCCGGCGCTGGGAACCTGCTCCCATCGGTGGCTCCCGCCTCCCTGCAGACAGAGACAGAAAAGGCCTCCCTGCGTAGGAGGAAGAGCCAAGGGATTTGTCACCGAGGGCACAGATAGAAGCCGTTCCAGCTGAGAGAAAGGAGGGAACACAAAATTAAACTCTCCGGCCCCGAGGGCCGTGCTGGCACAAGGACTGTGGCCTGAACTTCATGGGAGGACAGGCAGGAGCTTCGGCGAAGGCCGCTCTGCGGCCCCCACCCCACCCCGTGCCCCCACCCGCGCCCCCGAAGCTGCAGGCTGCGGCACTCCGAGGACCGCGGCCGGCTCCTGCCCGGGTCAGCACCGACTTCCCGAGAAAGGCGGAGCCCACGCTAAGGCTGGCTCATCTCCCAGCGTCCAGCACATCCGCCTCCGCGTCCTGTGTCCCAAACAACACCTCCAGCTCCCAACGGGGCTGTGAGGCTTACAAAGGGCGGGAGGGGACAGGCTCCCGGGACCCACAGCAGTTACCGGGACCAGCTCAGCTGCGGCTCGGAGCTCATGACTACCCCCCGGGGAACTAAAACCACAGTGATTACTGGGCATAGTGTTCCCGGGGAAAAGGTATACAACATGCGAAAACATGGGGTTTTTTTGCAGGCCCTTGATCTGAAAGATGACTGCCACCCCCAAAAATAGTAGCACTGTGTTGTGCATTTATTGGTGACACCAACGCAAATGCACGGCGACTCTGGAAGAAAGGCCGGAGGAGGGCCTGGGGACACCACGTCTCCCGGTCCTCCCAGCACACAGGAAGTGGGGGGCAGCATTTGAAGGTGACCCAGATGGCTTAAAAATGTGCACTGTGAATCCTGGGGAAACCACGAGAATTTTTTTATTGATGTGAGAGAGAAACATTGATTGGTTGCCTCCCGTACGTACCTGGCCGGGAATTGAACCTGCAACCTAGGCCTGTGCCCTGACCGAGGATCAAACCTGCGACCTTGCAGTGTATGGAGCGATGCTCCAACCCACGGAGCCACAGCAGCCAGGGCCAACCACTAGCATGTTTTAGAGATATAAATAGTAGGTCAACAGGGAGGATGAAGTGGAATCATAAACTGTGTTCAGCGACATGCAGAAGGGCAGAGAGAGCGGGAGAAAGAAAGAGCATAAGCAGAACAAATAGAAAACAGCTAACGAGGTGGAAGACTCCACTCCGTCTCAATACCCACTTTAAACGTGAGCAGTCTAAACTCGCCGGTTGAGAGACAGAGATCGTCCGGTTGGATTTTTCAGAAGGCGAAAGCCAGCTGTGTCCTGTCTGCATGGGGCCGAGTTCAGACGTGAAGAGGCAGAGCTTCCCGAGAGAAAGGACGGAGAAAGACGCTGTGTAAGGTCGCCCATCACACATGACCAGGGGCCGCTGGCCCCACCCCGGCTGCGCACGCCCACAGGAGCGCTGCCCCGGGCCGGAGGGGAGACGGACAGGCCGACAGGAGAACCCCCGTGGAGGCCGTGGCCGTCGACGCTGCCCGCGCTGTGACTGATGGCCCGGGGACGGGCGACAGGGAGGATGGATGCGCCGGAACGCTGCCATCCACCAGCCCGGCCTGATGGACGCTGACGGGCCGCTCCATCAGCGGCGGCAGGGCCAACGCGCCTCCGGCCCCCACGGAACGCTCACCCCGACAGACCGGATTCTGGGCCATAAACCAGCCTTGACAAACCTAAACGACTAGAAATCACACAGGATGGGTTCTCAGATCATCGCGGAATCCAACCAGAAATCAAAGCCAGCAGGTCTGCCCTGCGGGGGTCTGGAGTCCCCGCGGAGCGTCCTGGGAGCCGTGGGCGGGGGGTGGGCACCGAGCAGGGAGGGGGCAGGGCTGCCCGCCTGACACAGGAGCCGAGTGACAACACGGCAGACCGTGCGGGGCTGCAGGTGACAGGTGCGGAGCCTGTGGAAGGTGCGGCGGGAGAGGCGGGCCCCAGGGTGCGTGAGCCCCTCCCAGTCCACGTGGTGAGAGGAGCCTGCATCTCTGCGGGGCATCTCCCCAGGACTTCACAGACCCCGAGCCTCGCCCTGGACGGCCCCGGAGTTTTGGGTGCACCTGACGCGCCCTGTGCTGCTCCCCAGGACGGAGGTGGCCACCGGCCTGCGCATGTTCTGTGTGCCCGGGGCGGGCTGCCTCCTCCAGGGCCGAGTCGTGCTGGTGAGCACAGATGAAGTGAGGCGCCTCACACCCCATGAAAGAGTCCACGCTTGTTAGCACTGTTCCGGGGAGAACTGGGGGGGTTTAATCCGGGGGCCAGGGCTCTGGGAGGGGCCGGGGAGGGGCCTCTGTGGGCCTGGCGACCTGGGGCCGTGGCCGGGCTGGGGCACCGGGCAGGAATCAGCGTGAGGCTGGGCTCAGACCCCTGAGGTTGCTCTGCCCACCACTGCCCACGCCAGGGGCCCCACCCCAGCGAGCCCCTGGGCCAGGACGGGGTGGTCTGCGGTCTGTGGAGAGAAAAGCCCTCCTGTTCCCCCGCGCCTCCAGCCCGAGCTGCGGTCCTCCCAGCCCCCTCTGAGGTGAGTGGGGGACAGCCGGACACACCAGCCCACGTGAGTCCCGCGAGGTCAGCTCTTCCCAGGGCCCCCTTTGGCGACGTCCACCCCGGCCTTACCACCCAGCTCCCCAGTGTGATCCCCGGGGCCTCAGAGCGCACCAGCCGGCGGGAACTGTGCGCAGCGTGTGGTGGCTGTGGGAAGCCCCGAACCCGTCCAGGCCCTGGGCCGGGGTCCCGTGGGAAGGCTGCGGGGACCTGAGCCTCGAAGGCCCAGGCTGCTCCCGGTACCCCCCGATCACCCTGCCAATCCGGCTGTGCCCCCCACCCCTCGGTGGCACCTGGGCCATGGGGGAACCCCAAGTGAACGGGGAGGGGTGGGAGGGGTCCCTGGGCCCGGGCCTGAGAAGCCAGATCTGCTCTTTGGGGTAAAACAGCGGTCATCTGTTACCGAAGCTCTAATGCCCTGTCACCTCAAGCAAGCGTCCGGATGTCTCCGTGCCTGGCCCGTGTCACACACAGCCCCTCACTCAGGGGTCACACTGGGGACGGAATGAAATGGGTCCCGTGCTGAGGGCTCCTCAGCCTGGCCCTGCTGGTCACCCTGCCCCTGGCGGGGAATGGAGGTCTGTCCCTCCCAGCGCCCCAGGCTCCCTGGGGTCCTGACCGCGGCTCTGAAGCCGGGACCAGTGCTGGCTCTCGAATCACTTACCGGTTCTCCCTCGATTTCAGTGCTGAGTGAGGCGCCCTTGCACAAGGCCAGAGCGAGCGCAAATCGAACGTGAAGCAAACACACACGCAAAGGGGTGTGTGCTCCCTGGTACCGCAGAGTCGAGACGGGCTGATGGGGGCCGAGGCCCCGGGGCTGTCACCCCAGGCAGAGCGAGGAGAGGGGGAGGGGCTGGGCGCTGGTTACAGCGTCTGCACCCCGCACCGCTGCCGCCCCGAGGGGCCGCCACCCCGCACACTGGGGGGCGGGAGGGCCCGGGGCAGGCCCTGGGGGCGTCTCCCGGTTGAGCCTCTGCTGCATCCCGGGGTCTGGACCTGGCCTTCCCTTCCACGCTGCGTCCCGTGAACCCTCCCCCAGCAGACGGGGAGCCTGAGGCTCCGAGAGGCTGTGCCCTCTGCTCACAGGGCAGAGGGTGGGGTCTGAGCTGCTCTCCAACCAGAATATCACACGACACCCGGGGAGTCGGCCACCAAAGGCCACCCCGGCCACCCGCCTGCCCCTCTCCCTCTGAAGAGAGAAGGAGACCTGGATGGGCGTCCCCAAGGAGCGGGGAGGAGCAGGACCTCACCCTGCCCTTCCGAGGGAGGGGGCCGACGGCGTTGGGGACGGTGCAGGGCCCCCAGCAGGGACTGTGGCCTTGTCACCGGTGACTCCCTGCACTGGTGAACTGTAAGCCGGGAGGGCAGGGTCCCCTCCCCACAGGCCCAGAGCTGACCCGCTGCCGCGCCCCGTGGTGAGGGGGATGGGCATGACCAGGGCGCCGGGCGGGGTGGCGGGGCCCTCCCCAACACCCCCAGCTTCGCCCGTTGGAATGCCTCTCTCAGCGCTGCAAGCCGCAGTGTGCAGCAGTTTATAAAGATCTAATTAGCCAAATGGGTAAATAACCACAGGGAGCTTAACCCCTTCCTGCCCACACAGTGCGTGCTTCGGGAAGGGGCGGCGGGCCTCGGGCCCGGCGGTGACGTCGGAGGCCCGCTGTCATTTTCCCTGCGGTGGTGCCAGTGGGATGGGAGCCGCAGCTGCCGCAGCTGACCTTGACCGAGGACGTCTCTCCTCCTGCCCTGCATCGGTGCACAGATGCACGCAGAACCCCACGGGCCTCGTCCCCTCGGGGCACATGCGTGCTGACCGGGCTCTCTGTGGGGGGTCTGAGGACCACCACTCGGGTTAGAGATGCACCGAGGATCTTTGCCCACCTGGAAACCCACCCACCCTGTGCCCCAGCTCCTCCCTGCCACAGCCTTGCGGGAGACCGGGAACTGGCCAGGTGTCCACTCTGAGGCTGCTTTGTGGTGCCCCAGAACCCTGGGCGGGTTCAGGGACGCACAGCCTGCCCCCTTCTGCCTGCGTGACTGGTCACCCCCTCCCTGCCTGGGCCTCTGGTCCACGTCTCAGCCTCCCCGCAGCAGAGCACGGAGGGACGGACGAACCCGCAGCTCGGTGCTGCCCGGGCCAGGCTGGCAGAGGCCGGCCCCGCCCCCAGGCGACCCTGGCAGGTGACAGGTGATGGAATGCTCCTCCTCTCCACTGCGCTGGTGGCTCTGTTACGTGTCTGACAAGCCTCTTCACGCTGCCCCTTGAACTGGCGCCTTGCGTGACATGCAAGTTACACCCCGACAATGCCAGCTCAGTGGAGAGGAGAGGGTGACGGCCCCTCCCGGGGGAGGCCACGGCCCGATCTGCCAGATTCGGCGCAGACGCTCACTGACCCTGCGAGGCGTCCGACGGCTTGCTCACCCCATGAGTCGCTCCGTCCAGCCCCACGCTCTCACGCTGTGAGGGGCTCCGGCTCTCAGAAGAGCAGGCCCGCCGTTCTCCCTCTGGGGCCGAACTGCCCGGGCTGTGTGACCACGAGCAGGTCCCCGAACGTCTCTGAGCTCCACACGTGGAAGGAGAGGAGTGTCTGCTTGACCTCCGAGTGCCGTCCCGAGGACAGACGGGGCGCTGACCGCTGCAGGGGACGTGGAGCAAAGCCCCACGGCAGTGCGGCCGGAGGCGGAAGCCACAGGCCTCACTCACTTCCTCAGTGACTCCCTGAAAGGTCGCGGCCGTGTGCCAGGTGACAAAGGACACGAAGATGAGCCAGACGTCAGCCCTGCAGACGGAGGGACACTGGGAAACTGGAGAGCAGAGCAAACACGGAGAACACGTACCCGCCCCGCGCAACGGGAGAGGAGATGCCGAGAAGCTCCGGCCCAGACGGGTGGAATTGGCCCGGCCGAGGGAACGGCACGCCGCGGGCTTATTGGCCGTGACTTTGGGCCGGCACGCAGGGGCGGCACCTGGACCCCGGGGCTGGCTCTGGCCACGCCGCCCCTCACCGACGCGGACTCCGGCGCAGGGCCAGGGCTTTGCGTCCGCGTCTGTGCCGGGCCCGGAGGGAAGGCCCGGCCTCTCTGACCTGTGACCTTGCATTCCGGTGGGCACGGGACAGCAGGGCCATGAGGAAGGTGCTTCCTGGCAGGGGGTCCTACGAACTGGCTGCCCGGCACCCACGGGGGCACTGCCACCCAGGCCCGGGGACCGGAGGAAGGTTGCACCGAGGAATCCAGCCTCCAGGGCACGGCCGGACGGGTTCAGCACCATGGAGAGCCCCGCGGTTGGCCTTTGGGGAGAGACAGCCCTTCGCCCTTCGCCCTTCGCCCTTCGCCCTTCGCTCCAGCTCCCCGGCCTCCCCTGTGCAGGGACCGTCCGGTACCACAGACACTCTGAAGAGGCGGACCCAGGAGCCTGTCCCACCAGCCTGTCCGTGGCCCAGACCCTGGATCCAGGGGACATTGTGGTTTGGAGCCGAGTCACAGAAGGATGTCAGCGCCTGGAAAGGGTCTTCTGGGGGTGCCCCGGGGGCTGGTTAGGGGGTCCTGGTTCTGGATGCGCCAAGCAAGCCCACGCAGGTGGAGCCCCAAATCTCATCGGAGACATGACACTGGTCTCCCCACAACCTCCGCCCCAACCCCCATCCCAGCTTCTCTCGTCGCCACGGTGCCTCCTGGGCCCCTTCCCACCAGTTGGCTAAGAGCCTCTTAGCTCCTGCCCGAGCCCACAGAACCAACTCCACCCCCGGCCCCAGCACAGGCCGGTTGTCTGGAGCCGTGACCACCGCCTCGAGGCTGCAGCTCCCACACCGGGGAGACCAGGAGCCGTCGCCCCCCCCCAGCCGGGGCTCGCAGGGCCCTCCAGCGCCAGCCCTGCACCCCCACGACGACGTGACTCGAGTGTGTCTGGCCCTTCTCAGAGCTCCCCCCGCCCCCCGGCAGGAGGGCCAGGGACCAGGAGCCCGCGGGGCACACTGGGGGCGCACGGCTCGGGCGGTGGCGCTGGACACCAGGCCCCCGCGGCCCCGACGCAGCCCTTTCCCTGCAGGTCCCGCACGTCCAGCCGCCGCAGGTTCAGAGGGAAGGTCAAAGGGCGTGTTCTGGTTCCCCATCTCCCCTCCCCCACCGGTATAGAGACGTCGCAGCATCGATTCCTGGAAGGACTCGGGGCCCGGGCTCATCCGTCACTGCCTGGGGCTGCGAGGCTGCAATCACCCGAGTCACTGGGCGGCTCGGCCGCGGCCGCGGCAGGACGCCCAGCCCTGGCGCCTCACCCGGGCGGGGCGCGGCGGGGGGGTTCGCCAGCCGGGGGGCTGCTCTGTGTCACGTGCTGAGCTGTGCTTCACAGACGAGGCTCGTGGGGCCCCAGCCACAGCCCCGTGGGGCGGGCTCCTCACCACGTCCTGCGGGTTTCCTTCGGAGCGCTTACTCGTCGGGGGAGACTTCTGAGGTCTGTCCCCCGCTGCTCATCCACACGAGCACAGGGTCCAGCCAGCTCTCGCCCCGTGTCCCCTCGCCGGGCCCAGCGTCCCCCACGCGGGCCGGCCCCCACCCCCGAGGCCTGTCCTCGTCTGCATCCAGCTGGAGGGAGGGGACAGCCGGGGCCCCAGGGCACAGTCACCTGACCGCACCCGACCGAAGAGGAGGCTGGGGACCCTGCCCTCATCGCGGGCCCAGAAGGGGAGGACGCAGGCTCTCCGCAGAGGGGCGGCCTTTGCTGGCTGTGTGGCAGCGCTGCGGTCAGCAGTCCCTCCCAGGTTGACCGAAGTCCCCTGGGGTCAGGGCGTCTGGGGCAGGTGCAGTCAGCACAAGCAGGTCCTTTTCTCCTGCAGCCCCTGAGGCACGTTCAGGTTTGAGCCAGTGGGAAGCGCGGCCCACCTTCCAACAGCCACCCCGTGTGCGCCCACCCTGCTGCGTCCTGCTTCCTCCCAGCACCCTCCGGCCACCAGCCACTGGCCAGGACTCGAGCATGGCTGAGATGGGGCTACTCCCCAGCCAGCCCCCGGGGTACCCCTCAAAGGACCGAGTCATCTGGAGCGCCGGGCTAGGGACGAGGACGGTGGGTGTGAACAGCATCGCCAACTGTCCTCATCCACGTGGAAATATCAGAACACGCTGGGGAGGGCGGGCACACGCTGGGGAGGGCGGGCCCACCCCGCAGGCTCCCGTTCCGCCGGAGGCTACCTCGTGTGGCCCAGGGCTGGAAAGGCAGCCTGTGGGACTGAGTTCCCACCCGACCACGCTGTGCCCCCTTCAGACCAGGGTGTCCCCTTCCACGAGACACTCCCTGACCCACCGGCTCAGTTTGGCTGAGCTGCAGATGGGCCTCCTGGGGCCTGCAGACCCTGGGACCCGTGTCCCGAGAGGCTCCCAGAGCGGCCACTGTGACCAGAGCCAGGCCAGCACCAAGGACAGCCCTGGGGGGGGACCCCCTCTCCACGCAGGGCACCCAGGCTCCTCCAAAGGGGTCGGTGACCCCCGGGACGTCACACGCTGGTGGGGCATCTCCCTCCATCTGGCACCCGGTGGGCCAGGAGCCCTGGCCCTATTGCCCACTGATCACTGTGTCCGGCCGCAGGACAGGGGAGAGGGGATGCGGTGAGAAGCCCCTCCCCCACACCGGCTGCGCATCCCCGACCGTGCGCTGCATCGTCAGCTCCTTGGGCACAAGGACAGGGCCTGGACTCCCCGGGGGCCGGGGTCGGGTGGCTCACCTTGGTGCATGAAGGACGGCAGATTCGATTAGGCGGAGCCCTGCAGCCGCTCGGAATTGATTTGGATATAAATAGACGGCATAAACCCCGTCCCGGAGCCGGCGGGGGCCCAGCCGCCCCCCCGGGGACACGAGGAAAGACGCGTGACATCGCGGACACGCCGACCCGATTAGCGCCGTGACCCCGACGCGGGGCGGCCACAGCTGAGCCAGGTCTCGGGACAGACGGACACAGCTGGACGTGGTCCCCAGTCCTCCCTCCGCTGTCTCAGCCTCCCTCTCATCTGCGTGGCGCTTGCTTCACGTCTGCCTCATCCTCACTCATCTCTCTGCCTGTCGCTCTCCGACATCCCTCTGTCTGCCTGTCGTCTCTCGGCCACCTGTCCGTCTGTCCCTTTCTCATGGGTCTCGCCTGCCTGCCGTGCGAACCGTCCCTTCTTTCCCGCTGAAGCTCCAAAGGGGGGGGAGGCTTCGTCCTTCGCCGGCCGCCGAGGCCTCTGGGCCCATCGATTTTGTTTCCGGTTCCCCTCCGATCCGGCGCTCGGATTCGAGTTTGATCGCATTAAGCCCCTTGAATAATTGATGCGGTAATTTAACCTGAGCGCAGTGAGCGCCGGGCGCCTTCCGCGCGGGCGGCGGAAACAAGCGTGCCCCCGGGACAGCGTGCCCACGCCCGGGCCTGCCGCCAGCTGTCCCTCCGGGCCCTTCCCGAGGGGGGCGCCGAGGGCCCCACAGGCTTGGCCGGGAGACTAGGCCCTGGGCCCCGATTTGGGCTGCCGACAACCCGGAGGCCCGGCCCTGCCCGCCTCTCCCGCCGTCACTTGAGGAACCAGGCGGCGAGGTCCACGCAAGACCCTGGGCTTCCACGCCGATCCGAGGCCCCATAGGCCCACTGTCCCAGGCCCCCGCGGGCAGCAAGGTCAAGTGCTGAGAGGCAGCCTTCTCCTAGACACGGTGCCGGGACCGAAAATCTGAAGTCGGCAGCGAAGGAGGAAGTCCAAGGAGCCCCGTCGTGGGGGCTGGGGAACCGCCCCGGGTCCTGGGGCGTCTGAGCAGTGGCTTCTCCGAGGCCGAGCAGGGCCTCTGCCTCCCGGTCAGGAGAGGCCCGCCAGCCGGGGTTGGCCCAGCCCGCCGCGTCCTGGGAGGCGGCCTCGGCGTGTCTGTGTCAGCTGCTGTCACACCAGTGGGACATGTGTCAGTGCCCACGAGACACCTGCTCCAACCATCAGCGTGGCCGTCACTCAGCCGCTGGTGTCCGTCCGCGATCCTCCGCCTGCGGTCGACAAGGTCTGGAGACACCTTGGGCGGCACCCGGGAGGGAGGGACAGAGCTGCTGGCCTCTCGTGGGCGGAGACCAGGGGGTGCGGCTGAAACCTGGGGCGGCAGGGAGGACCCTCAGCAACGACCCGGGGGGGTGCCCAGCAGAGCCCCGGGGTCCTTAGGCAGCAGGGGCAGGAGGAGCAGATGCGCGGAGCCGGGCGTGGGGCACGGGGTGGGGGGGGCTGCGAGTCCAGGGCTCCCACAGCCTGTCTGTCAGCCGCGCCCTCGCTGGCGAGAAAAGGCGAGAAGCCGTGACTGCAGCAGGGACTCTCCTCGAGTTCTAGGTGCCGAGCGAGCGTCCCCCGACCCCCGGCACATTGATGGTCCCCGTTCACCCCACGAGGCAGCTTTGTTGTCTCGTGTGTCCAGGTGAGAGGGCTGACGGGGGCCTGAGTCCCCGGTCCACGCGAGGCCGGTGGGCCGAGGCCTCGGAGCCGCTGAGCTCCCCGGCGCCCAGCACGGGCGAGGAGGGCGGGCAGCGCAGGCATCGGCCCCACCCCCACCAACTGCTCCTTCTGCCGTCCGTCCGTCTCCGGCCTGATGGGGAGATGGACATGCGCCTTTCCACCCGTGTCGATCATTCCTCGTCCCACGTAAAGAGCGGTTGTGAATGTCTCTGGGGAGACCGACCCCCGGGGACCACTAAGTGTCCGCAGCCCTCTGTGCTTGACAGCGCTTACCCGCGGAGGCCTTGAAGCTGTAAGTAGACAAGGCAGGGGTCATGGTCACGGCCCCATTTCCACCGGAGGGGAAACTGCGGGGCAGAGAAGCGGACAATTGTCCCAGGCACAGAGCCGGGCTGGGGGTCCTGCGTCCAGAGCCCTGGGCCTGACCCACAGCCTCTGTTCTCCCCACAGCGCTGTGCTTCCCCTAGCCAAGGTCAAGTCCACAGGCAGCCCAGTGGACCGAAACCCATATCCATCCACAGCCCACACATCCATCTCCTCAACTGCTCCATCAGCCGGCCCTTACGGAGCTCCTGCTCCGGCAACACCTGGAATGTTCAGGACCCAAGCTCTTCCGCCCCAGCACCTTCCGCCAAGCGCAGGCGCCTGAGGCTCCGGCCCAACCTGGCCGACAGCCGTGGCTCCGGCCCGTGAAATAGGAGCTCATTCGGCTAAAATGTGTGCCCTTGAAATAGACCGTGTGGCTGCCGTGAATGCGGCGGCCAAGTCCGGCTGTCCCCGCGTCCCTGGTGTCTTCTCCGTCACCCACCCAAGGCCGGAACATCCTCATTCTGACACCAAACCGGGAACGCAGAGCCCGGGGAAGGGAGGGGGCGAGACCGCACAGAGGAGGGGCCGTCCGTCCCAGCGGAGGGCCCTGGGCACCGGTAGCGCCTCAGTCCTCCTGCCTCGGAAACGGATCCGTTAGCCTGGGGGCAGGAGAGAGGAGCAGACGGGGTCGGCTGTAACCATGGGGGCGCTGAGATGCTGTTACATACGCCGCCTGACACACACACGCACACGCACACACATGCACACGCAGTGTCCTCACAGCAGCAGGAGCTGGCTGTCCCTTTATGTCTGGGCCACAGACAGCCTTGAGGTCGGGGAAAATGACCCAGTCCAGGCTTCCGCCCCAGACTGCACTGTGCTGCCCAGACACACCTGTGTACATGCAAGCACATGCCTGCACACGTGCACATGGGAGCACACACATGTGCAGGTGTACACACAGCGCACGTGTGCACACACGTATGCACACACATGCATGGACACACAGAGGTGTGGGCACGTGGGCACACATGCACCCATGTACGAGTACACACACCGTGTGTGCGCACACACTGACACACTCACACAGTGCACGTGTGTGCATGTGTGTGTGCATCCATCGGCGTGATGAGGAAGCAGACCCGCACGCCTCAGGCTCCAGCCTCTACTCGGCCGTGTGACCCTCTGGGCTTCTCAGTCCCCCGGTTGGTCAGCTGACCAGCGGGCACTCACCGGTTGGTGCCGGCCCGCCCAGGAGCCCGGCCGACCCCCAGCACGTGACACTGGGCCTCCGTTCTCACAATCTCAGTGGTGGGGGAGCTGAAGGTGTCTGCCTGCCTGAAGGCAGGGCACCATCAAACATCTCGTCCGTGGAACTGTCTTTGCAGCGTGCCCGTCCCAGGACGGGGCGCACAGTAGGTCATCGATAAACACTGGTTGCTTGTTGGGGGTGGGAACTATGTGTCCGGAATCTCTGATGGGCGTGCCAGCTGCCAGCGGCCTTCCAAGCCCCACGCTTCCACACAGCCAGAGCAGGCGGGGCCTGAGATGTAGGTGGCCCAAGACCCGAGGTCCGAGCTGGGTCCTGGGCCCCGCAGGGGGTGGGGCAGTGCTCAGTGCTCAGGGACCCAGCACCCCCCACGCGGCGTGGGGAGGGGCCCTGGAAGACGCCTGAGGGTGTTAGCAGGATGAGCCTGGCTCCTGAGCCAGGTCACCCGGAGCCCAGAGCCCCCCCGCCCCGGCCTGCGCAGGGCGTCGAGGGTTATGGATGGGGCTGTCCAGGAGCGAGTGGGCCCTGGGGAAGATGCTTCAGAATTTGCAGCATGGGGTTTTATTTATTTATCTATTTACGCCCTGCCTTGTTCAAACAGGATTTAAGGCAGCTTAGCAAGATACATACGGTGCAGCGAAGCCATAAATGCAGAGGAGGCGGCTGCCCAGCGAGTCTGCCCAGGGCCGGGCCACGCTCCCCCCGACTGAGCCTCGGCCTCCTGGAAATGTGGTCTGGGTGCCTGCGGCCTCCAGCTGGGACCTCCCTCAGTGCACCCCGACCCCCCCCCACGCATGCACACACACGTGTATACTCACACCCAGGCACCTGCACACGCAGGGCACACACATGCACAGGCACATCCCACTGAAGAAGGTGCCCTCCCAGGCGGGGGCCCCCTGGCCAAGCACAGAAGCCTCGAGGCTTGGGGTCCCGCAGACCTGCCTTCCGGTCTCAGCCCCAGCCCTGGCTGGGGGCCGTCTCCGGCCGGGAGACTTGGTGGGTGCCCCGCAGGGGAAGGACCTCACCTCGCGGGCCCCTCCCCCTCCTAGTAAACAGCTTGCACTCCGAGGTCGCTCTCATTTAGAGGACCGGTGGGTCTCACGTCTGCACGGGACCCGTGTTCGCCCCGGGCATGCCCCGCCCACCCCCGTTTTCCTGCCCCCTCACTGGAGTGCGCTGAACGGGGTCCCACAAACCATGACCACGCCCTAAACCCCGGAAACTGCAGACAGACCTTGTTCAGAAAAAGGGTCTTCGCAGACCTACGTTAACGGTCTCAACCTTTGGTTGCACCAAAATTCAGGGTGGACCCTACCTGCAGGGGCCACCGTCCTGATAAGACACAGAACAGGACACAGGACCCTGGGGGGCCGGGACTGGGGGGCCTGTGAGGACTGAGACAGGCTGGGGTGACGCCGCTCAGCAGGGAAACTCGGAGCCCCCAGAGGCTGGAAGACGTGGGGAGGGTCCTCCCCAATCCCACACCCAACTTCCGACCGGCGGCCTCCAGAGCTGGACGAGAACGGTTTTGGTGAGAACTGACCGCGTGGCCCGGGGAGCTCGCGTAGCCTGCAGCTTGTAAAACGCAACCAGCTCGCAACCCAGCAGCGCCCAGCTGGGCGGGCGGTCACCTGCGGAAGGTGACTCCACTGTCTCCCGCCCCCGCCCCTGCCCCCCAGCAAGGCAGTCTTCACTTCCACCTGGTCTTTTCTGCTGACAAAACCGACGTCCTTCCATCCTCCGTGACGCTGCGCAGCCTTCCCGACGGCTGGGGACAGAGCGTCTCTCCCCGTGTCTACTGGGCAGCTGTGTCCCCTGCCAGGGAGGCCGCGGCTCCGGGCCCCCCGCCCCGTCCTGTGGGGCGTTAGTGCTGTGGGGGGGGCCGCCTGCCCTGCTCCCCACGTGGACCCCGGATTGGCCGAGTTCACTGCAGCCGTCCCCCAGCTCACACCCCGCCTTCTCGCCCTCTTCTGACGCACAGACCTTCACGGAAGCTGCAGCTGCAGGACCCCAGTGAGTGAGCGAGCGAGTGAGTGACGGTCCCCAGGTTCCCTAACCATCGACATGATGGCCGGGGGCCTGACCGTGGCGCAGCCCCCACCGGACACGTACCCGCTTGGGCAGAAGCCACGAGGATTACCGGGAGCTTCTTACAGAAAGCAATTTCTAAGCCTTTTTCAATCCTTCCTGGAACCTGTCACAGGATAAGTAGATAAATGTTTCCAAAGCAATTTCCGTCTGCCCTCCCTGAGCGGGGCACCTTCCCCGCCCCCGGCCAAGGGCCCCAGCAATGGCCACCCACCCCAGGCCTGTCCCGGGCCGTGCGCAGAGGACCCCGTCCCTGCGCGCCCCGCGGTGCCCACGCTGAGACGCTGCAGCCAGGAGCAGCGGGCACTGCCGACGGCCACCTCTTCACGGCCTGGTGCCTGGCCATTCATCACCAGACGACTATTATCCTCAATCATCCTCTCGTCCGGTGTCTATCCCCTGCCCCCAGGCCTGGGAATACCAATACAGCAGCTGTCACAGGTCATCATCGACTGCGTCCCCCCTCGAGTGTGGCAGAACGCAGCCAAACAGCGAGTGCCCAGAGGAGCCGTCCAGTGCGTAGACAGGTCTCCCCGCGGCGGCTGGCACCCAGCACCCGCACACAGGGGCGACTCCATGCCAGGGCAGAGGCAGGCGGGGGACAGGAGGGCCCGGGCGCTTCTGTGTGACCCTCAGACGGAGCCCAGTGGTGCCTCCTAGCAGCCGGATGACGGCAGGACACGCAGGCCACCGTCCCTTTCTCAGACGCTGCCGTGGGGACCACCCGAGACACAAGATGCCCCAGCTCAGTCCCCGAGCCCAAGAGGCGGAGTGGCAGCGGTGGCCATAGCAACGGCAGTGGTCCTGCGGGTCCAAGTGACCGGGACTAGGGAGGCCAGGACAGCAAGTGGCCCCATGGGGCAGAGCTGGGGTCTCCAGGGGCTGCTGGAATACAGCGCCCCAAACAGGCAGCTTAGAGCAACAGCAGCTCGCCCTGGCCGGGTGGCTCCGGGGGCTGGAGCGTCGTCCTGTACACCAGCAGGCTGTGGGTTCGATTCCTGGTCAGGGTACGTGCCTGACTATGGGTTCGATCCCCAGTCGGGGCGAGTCCGGGAGGCAACTGATCGATGCCCCTCTCACTTTGACATCCCTCTGTCTCCGTCTTTGTGTTTCTGTCTCTCTCTCCCTCCTTTCTCCCTCCTCTCCGACACACACGAGGCTTCAGCAACTTTCCCGACAGCATTTCAGTGATTAACAGAGTATATTTACAGCCCTGACTGTGGATTAATCCCTAGTGCTCAGGGACACGGCTCTGAAGGAAGGAGTTTATGCTCCAGAGCACACAGCTGGGCGGTAAAAGCCGGACGGGGGTCGCAGCCCGTTCACCGGTGGGGGTCCTGAGACTCCAGCTGGTCCCTGGCCTCAGAGCACGGGCCTCCCGCCTGCCTCTGCCCAAGCACGTGCTTTGCTTAGGACACCTCACCCTGACCCTTTCCTCACTGCCCGTCCCTGTCACAGCTCGCGTGGGGAGCCCAACCGGAGTCTGTGGGTCACAGCAGCACCCACGTCTGCTCCCCCAGTCCCTGACCTCAGCAGGACAGTCCCAGGTGTTAGACACCCGCAGGACCCCACTGCCGCCCAGCTCACGATGACCCTTGGGGTCAGCAGCAACCAGGGCTTGCTGTCCACCCCGCAGTCCTCGGTACCGGCTTGTAGCGTCCACAGCACTCCAACTGCGCTGGCCTGGACATGGAGCCCGGGAAGGCAGGGGCCCTTGTGTCCCCAGCTTGGCAGCCCACACACCACAGGAGGACTTCAGAGGTGATGACAGGGTGACAGTCCCTGGAACCCAACTGTCCACAAAGGTGGTGACAGGCATGGAGCCGGCTGCCGTCTCTGAGGCCTGTCCACGCTGGACGCCGTCCAGACGCTCGGTGTGTCAGCTCCTGGCGCCGTCGCCCGTGGCCGAGAGCGCTGACCAGTGTGGGGGGAGGTTGGCAGCAGCTGCCCACAGGGGGCAGTGAAGGCAGAGGCAGCAACGCCCACCGGACAGTCCACACGGGCTCCCGTCTCGTCGACCCCTCTCATTCGTGGGGCACCACGCGGGCCGCCCCTCCCCGGGCCGGATGCAGCCTCGGGCCCCCATGACCGTGCCTGCCAGGCTGGAGGCATCAGGGAGAGCCCTGCGTGGCCCCGTCCAGCCCCACCGGTCCTCGATTCCCGCAGCCAGAGAGAGGCGACCCCGTGTGCGAGCAGCAGGAGACCGGGACGGGCGGGAGCCCCAGCTCGGCCTCGAGGCTCCAGGGTGGGGAGCACCTGTCATCCGTGGGACCTGGGGGACACAGGGCTCACCAGGAGCACCCGTGGGTTCGGGGGCACCATGCTCGGGCACACGGGGACTGTGATCTGCACCCGGGGAAGGACAGTGTCTGGACGGGATGCCCACCGGCCCCGGTAACGGCACAGCCAGCTCGCACCTGCATCAGCTCTGGCAGGACCGTCCTCTGAGCCGAGCGGCCCCCCCGGCCGGGCCCGACTGCCACCTGGACTCAGGAGCCCTGGACTGCAGTGCCTCATGTCACAGGCACAAGACCTGTGTGTCCCACACTTTCACTGCTTCCACCAGTGGGTGCGGGGCCCCACTTCCAACGCCCAGCCGTCCCCCGTCCTGCCCAGTCCGGGAGCACCGGGGCCACGCCGCAGGCCCACAGGTGAGGGCACAGGGAGTGGGGCCTGGTGACCTCGTGTGGTGGGGGCGCTCCCCTGCTGCCCCCAGTGCCCCGGACACAGAGTGTACTTCCCACGACACTTGTGGGAAAACGGGCGGAAGGAGACGAGCCCAGGAAGAGGAGTTTTACTCACAGGCACATGCGGGCCCGTTTTTCTGGCTCCCACGGCCTCTTTCGTCCTGCCCGACCCTGCATGACCCTGCCCGACCCTGCATGCCCCACTCCAGGGCCCTTCCTGCCTCAGTTCTGAGAACTTGCAGGAACCGCTATGCCCGTATGAGCTCCTGTGAGTTCCTGTGCGTGCCCATGTGTGAGTTCACGTGTGCATGTGTGTGAACGTGTGGTGTGTGGTGCAGAGAGAAGGGGCCAGGGGGGAATTTGCAGCTGAGCCGTCAGAAGCCCCCTGCAGAGGTGGCTGGGGGACAGGGCGGGTGCAGGGAGAGGGGCCCGGCTGAGGCCGGCGCCCGGTCAGAGGGCCTGCGGAGCCGTGCGGTGAGCCGTGCGGTGAGCCGGACTCGCCGCCCGCTGCTGGGCTGCTTGCCAGCACTCCAGCTGCAGGCCCGGGCTGCTGTTCACACTGCGTCCCCACCCCACACGGCCGCCTCCTTGTGGGGGCCTCTGCTGCTCCCCCGAGGGTCGGGCAGTCCCTTGGCTGAGGACTCACACTGCTGATCACGTCTGACGTGAGAGGGTCCCGCCCGCCCCACTGTCCCGTGTCCAGTTCATGTCCGACGGCATCCGATCCAGTGGTGGGGGTGTGAGACATGCAGAGGGGACGACCAGACAGAGCTCACGGGGGGCACAGCTCCGTCAGCCCCCAGCAACCCAGGCATCGGGGACGTGGCTGTGGAGCAGCCGGAGACAGTCGGCAACAAGCCCACCCAGCGAGGGTGATGGCGGTCCCGCAGGACCGCAGAGCAGAGGAAGTGGGAGTAACACGAGAGCGGTGACCACAGAGCTCTTGGGAGCATGTGCTGGCCGTGGGGACGGAGCGATGACGCTGAACTTGGGGTCCTGGGTCTCCGGCTACCACCGTCATGGTGGTCCCCACCTCTCCAGGGTCACGCTCCCGAAGCACTCTGAGTCGCAGTGAGGGCGTTGGCAGCCAGGACGCTGACAGCGGGAAGGGCGGAGTGGAATGCAGCGAGGGAGGTGACTATGGTGGGGGACTTCGGTGGAAAGGGTCACGATGCTGCTGGCCGCCCAGGCCGCCAGGATGGTGGAGAGAGCCGGGGCGGCTCTGAGGTGACGGTAAGCGAGGGTGATGTCGACAGGCGGTGTGCCGTGAATGGTGGTGATGACGTCAAGAAGAGGGAGATGTAGTGAGAGGCAACGCCGACAGGGTGGCTGGTCGTGCAGGTGGTGATGGTGGTGATGATGGTGATGGTGGTGATGATGGTGGTGATGTTGTGGTGATGGTGGTGATGATGGTGATGGTGGTGATGATGGTGATGATGGTGGTGATGTGGTGATGGTGATGATGGTGGTGATGTGGTGATGGTGATGATGGTGGTGATGGTGATGGTGGTGATGGTGGTGGTGATGGTGATGGTGGTGATAATGGTGGTGATGTTGTGGTGATGGTGGTGATGAT
>CM052544.1:123233449-123286819 GCA_028533065.1 Trachops cirrhosus
TGGTGATGTGGTGATGGTGATGATGGTGGTGATGTGGTGATGGTGATGATGGTGGTGATGGTGATGGTGGTGATGGTGGTGGTGATGGTGATGGTGGTGATAATGGTGGTGATGTTGTGGTGATGGTGGTGATGATGGTGATGGTGGTGATGATGGTGATGATGGTGGTGATGTGGTGATGGTGATGATGGTGGTGATGATGGTGGTGATATGGTGATGTGGTGATGTGGTGATGGTGACAGTGGTGATGGTGGCGGTGGCGATCAGTGACACAGTGTTCTGAGAGTAGAGGACGAGGCTCTGAGTTCTCACGACCACAGGCCGGTCCCCCACGTTTCTCTCCGGGCTCCGCTGACAATAGGGCATCGGTCGCCCACACGTCAGAAACCACCGGAAGCCCCTGTCACTGGCTCCCACCCACTCCCCACGCGCCTGGAAGGCTCCAGTGGCGCCGTGGAGCCGCTGTGGCGGCATAAAGTGATCTCCCCCAGAAAGGACATCGCCGTGTTCAGGGTTCGTGTTGCTGTGTTTGTCATTAGCTGTGTGAGTGGAGGACAGAAAGAAGTCACGGAAGTGTGACCCGGGACAGACCTGATTTCACGATGAATTCTGCGTAGATGCTTAGAAAGCGCGATCCCACCCCCCCGCTGTGAACTCCCCTCCGGCCCGGGGTTGAAACCGCCGCCTCGTGCGGCCCGTCTGCTTTGTTTCGAGAGGGAGGCATCCTGCAAAGTTGACATTTGTGATAATGTATCATGTCAGGTGAAATAGGCAAGAAGTTAATTAAAGTCAGAGAGCTAATTAATGAGACCCAGCGCATATTAGCGATCATTACCTCATCCGAGAGGAGTAATTAGCGCGGCGTGGCTGCTGTCTCTGCATTCTCCGCGGCGGCGTGTGGACACCGCGCGGACGTCACTCAGGCCGTGAGGGAGAGACACTGTCCCTCAACTGGGCTGTGAAAGCCGCACGGCCCGTGCGAAGCTCGGTGTTTGGGGAGCCCGCCGCTGAGCCTCCCCCGTCCTCTCCTCTGAGGGGCCAGCCCCCCAGACAGCGGGCCCGGGGGTGTGTCCCCAGCAGACAAGGCTGGAGCTGAGCCTTGGAAAGAGCAAAGGGACGGGGCGGCTGAGAACTGATGGGCAGTGTCGGTGAAGGTGTCTCCATGGGCTGCACCTTGGAGGGCACAGCCAGCCTGGCGGGCAGGGGCACTGGGGGTGTGAGGAGCACGTGGCTGGTGGGGGAGCCGGAAGGGGGGCCTTAGGTAGGGTTGGGGGGACTGAGGCCTGGAGCGCGCCCCGTGAGCACGCAGGAGAAGGTTCTGGACTTCCTCTGTGGGTCCAAAGGAGCCATGGAAGGTTCTTGGGGGACGAGGAGCCTGGCAGCTATAACAAGCCCTGGGTGGGGAGGGCACCAAGACCCTGTGCCCTGATGGACGTCGCCGTCCAGCTCAGGCAGCACCAGGTGGGGAGCCTGGCGCCCCACGGCAGCCCCTCTGAGCCTCCCCATCCCCACCTGCAGACACAGGGCTGTAACTCATGCAGGGAGCAGGATCACACCTCCAGACCGGGGGCCCCAAGGAGGACTGCATCTCTCCCCGAAGCTCTGAGGATCCATCAAGATATGTCTGCTATCGGGCCAGCTGCTGACCGGGGACCGAGCCGGCGTCTCCTACAGCAGACCGAAAGCACCGAGGGGCCTCGCTGGCCCCCACCCCTTCCTGGGGATGGAGCCCAAGCCCCCAGAGTTCTCCCGCCCAACGCTGCAGCCCCTCGTCCCGGCACCCCGAGGGAAAGGCCCGGGTCCGAGCCTCTGCTGACAGCAGGTGGTGCAAAGGCGGCATCAGCTCCTGCAAACGGGATACGGCTGCGCAGTGACCCCGGTGCTGGAGGCAGTGCCGCTTCATCGGGGCCCCTGCACACCACACAGCGCCGTGAGCAGTGGGGGTGGGGCCCCTCCCCCCACGCCGGAATCTCCCAGGACGCCGGGGCCTGCCTCTGCCACCTCGGTCCCATGGGGACAAGGATGCGAGCTGCTCAGCTCTGAGCCTCCCCGCAGAGGGCCCCCACGCTGTGCCCAGCACACACTCCCCCCTCGCCTGCCCAGGCCGCTGTGGGGCTCAGACAGGTGGGCGGCCATTTGCACGCACTGAACGGCCCAAACCACAATGCCGTCGAGCCCTGTCACCAAGCAGGACGCGGTCAATTCAACACGTCTTCATTGCTTAGCTACCGTGTGCCCCGCACGGAACAGACAAACCCGGCCTTCTCAACGCCTGGGTTCTGGTCCGGGCAGGAGACGGGCAGGAAGTCAAGCAGTTACAGCCGTCGAGCTGGGCAGGGGCACGGGGGAGCAGGGTGGGCGCAATTTCACGCCCGCAGGTCACCAGACACCCTGCGAGGACAGCAGGGACGCTGAGGGCAGAGCATGCTGGCCGAGGGAACGGAAGCCGGAGCCCGCGGCCGGGCAGCGGCAGGAGCGCAGAGGCCCCACGTGGCCGCGACGGCCCGAGCTCGCCCAGCAGAAGCGGCGCCCTGGAGCTCGCCGGACCCCCGTGGGGCCCCCTGCCACGGCGCAGCGGGGCTCAGGCTGGCCCGCAGCTCTGGGCTCGTCTGGCTCCGCAGGGAAAACCTGCTGACGGTTCTGCATAATTAACAGTCTCTGGTAATTAGAGCTTGAACTTCGCAGGCTGTGTGGACCGTGGAGTTCCAAAAATAGCAGGACATGCGCCCATGCACACGCGTGTGTGCACACACAGGGGGCTGCGTGCCTCGGGGGGCACCCCCAGCCCTGCCGCGCCTGGGCGTCGCCACCTTTCCCGTGCTCGCTGGCCGGCCACTCTGCCCGGGGTCTCCGCCATCAGGAACAGCGAAGGACTTGACCTTGGGCCGAATGGGTGAGGGAGCGGATGGTCACCCCCTGCAGGTGGCTCACCCCAAAAGCCCCTTCCTTCATGTGGCGTCTCATGAGGGCAAAGCTTGCCATGTGCCATGTCGCTCTGTCCCCCAAAAGTCAAAATGCCCATCCCCTCCTCTAGGAAGCTGAGCAGGGGCTCGGTCTTCACGCGGCATCCGGAAGGAACCGGTACCCATGGGCAGGGCTCCAGAAAGGCCTGCAGGACCCGGCCACTGGTTGGCTTTGGGGCCCAGGAGGTAGGGGGATGGGGCCACCACCAGGGTGCTGGCCACAGGAGAGTCGGCAAGCCCAGAGAGCAGGAGCTCGTGCCCAAGGTCACCACCACAAGCCCACAGCCCGGCCCCGGTCACCTGCCCCTCCCCACCCCCAGCTCCCGCTGCAGCCACCACTCACCCACACTGACTAGACAGCTGTCCTGGGTCCATGCCCACCTCCCGCCAGGCCCTTCTGGGGCCACTGCTCAGCATCAGGAGGACACCCGGGTCCAAGGGGTGTTCAGTGACCCTTGGTACCGTAGCTGGAGGCCCAGGACAGGGTGGCCCAACACCCCGGGTGGCCCGTGTCCCTCAGGGTCACCTTTCAGAAGTGAGCTCTCTGGTCGGGGGGGACAGCCCACTTGGAGACCAGCTGTGGGCCGACCTCCACTCCAGGTGGGCAGGAGGACCTTGGACCCTGAGGTCCCACCAGGAGGCTCGGGTCTGCGAAGCCTGTGCCCTCACTGACCCCCGATTCTCACCTCCCCTCCTCGCCAGACCCGCCCGAGCCCGCCTGTGTCAGGACCCTGCTGCAGGTGCCCCCGAGAGCCACCGGGGCTGCTTTTTAAAAGGGGCAGACACGGGCCTTCCCTGGGGTCTGGGGCACGGCCGGGGTGAGGGGTCTGGGGATCCCCAGGACGGAGCCACACGTCCAGATTGCGACCCGACCTGAAAGGGCAGGAGCCGGGCCACAGGGAGAGAGTCGGGCCTGAGACAGCACAGGACGACGGCCATCCAGAGGCCCGCAGGCGCAGGACCCCTGGAAAACGTAGGGAACCCCCTCGAGGACGTCCCTGCGGCTTTGTCCTTCAGGCTGAGACACAGGCAAGATGGGACCAGTGGAGAGAAAGCAAATGTAACAGGAGAGGTTGGCAGGGCTGGCCCTGTGCTGAGGTCCCCTCCCCTGCCCCCCGCCCCGTCTGCCTCCGGCTGGGGGCAGCCCCTGCAGAACCCCCAGGCCGCCCAGGGCCCCCTACACACAGGCCGGAGGAGGGGCGTGCTGCAGTGAAGGTGACTCCGAATCTGTGGTGCCGCCCTCAGCAGGCAGCGTCGCCCCCAGCCCTGCTGCTCTCCGCTTCCCGGGACTCGCTCACGCATCGCCAAGGAGGTTGAGCAGGCTCACGCACTATGTGGCTGGCGCATCAGGGGGTGGGAGCAAAGCAGGTGGGCCCTGCGACCACCCGGGGGGAAGGCGTGTGAGTGGGCTCGCAGAGGGACGACGGAGCGGGGCGGCCGCCGGCCCTGGGAGCTGTGGACACAGAAGAGGTGGTGAGGCCACCAGGCCCTGCCGGCCGGGGCAGGCTGAGCCCGGGCGCCGCCTCGCTGGTGTCCGAGAGTGGCGGCTGAGGCCTCCTCACAGCTGCCCAACTCAGCCCCCTGAGCAGAGTCCTTCAACCGAGGTTGAGACGCCGAGTTACAAGGAGGAGGGCCCGGCTCAGAGGTGTCACCTCCAGGGCGGCATCTGCCCTCTGACCTCCTGGACCGGCTGGGCCCTCTGCTCCAGGAGGCGGGGAGTGGACAGGGAGCGGGGAGGGGCCTCCCCACGACCGCCCCTCCGGCTGCAGGAAGGAGAAACCCTCTCTGGAAGCCGCCGCGTGGGCGGCCTGCCCGGCGGCTGTATTGCGCGTTCTGTGAGGCGTTACCAGCGGGGAGACGGTGAAGGGCGCGCGGAATCGCTCTGCGCCGTCTCCTGCAGGTTCATGTGAACCCACAATTATCTCGAGCTCGCAGCCGAAATCGGCAGCCTCGGGCTCCTCCTTCCACCTTCACACTCGGGGTGCCTCCCAGTTCCCACTTCTCCTGGAGGGCTCCCCCTCCTCCTCCCACTGGCGGAACCCACCGGGATGAAAGGGAAGCAGCTCGCTGACACATTCCCTGAAGATCAGCCTCCCGAGACCCAGGGCCACAGGGGAGTGGCCCTGGAGGGCCAGATGGAGAATAGCCAGCCCGGGGAGGTGGCAGTGGTTCCCACGGTGATGGTGGAGGTGGTGGTGGTAACCATGGCGATGGTGGTGGACACCGTGGCGATGGTGGAGAGTGGTAACCATGGTTATGGTGGAGGTGGTGGTAACCATGGTGATGATGGCAGTTACCATGGTGATGTTGTGTGTTGACAGCAACCAGGCAATGGTGATGGTGGAGGGTGGTAACCATTGTTATGGTGGAGATGGTGGTGGTAACCATGGTGATGGGGGGACAGCAGCAGTGAAGATGCCCCCAGGGTTGATGGCACATGGCAGCTGTCAAGGGGACAACGATGGCTTATCTTGTAATGGAGACGCTGTCTCCTTCCATCCCCCAGACACACCCAGACCCTGGTCCACGCAGAGCCACGCAGTTTACGGAGAGGGGTCTTCAGTTTGAGCAGCAGCCCCTGGGGGGCTGTCCTGCAGGGGGACTACAGAGAGGAACCCTGCAGAGGCTGGGGAAGCAGGGCCTGGCTGCCCTGCTAATTAGGTCCCCACCCCTCCCTCAGGGGACCCGTCCCTTCCCCTGGCAACTCCAAGCTGTAATCTGGTGGCTGGCTAATTAGAGCCAATTTGCTTTGGATCCAAACAGTGTTTACTGTCACCCGCAGGCAGTCGGGGACAGTGGGGACTCCCCGTGGCCCCAGCAGGCCTCCCCACCGCTGTGGGGGGCGGGGCAGGAGGCACTGGAGGCCGGTGGGGCAGGCCTGGAGGCGACGCGCTGTCCTCCGAGTGTGGGGAGCCATGGAGGGCCCTGAGCGGGGGGGAGGGCTCTCAGAGAACAGCTCTCTGGGACCAGGTGCACACAGGGTCCACCACAGGCCCCAGCAGAAACCCGCTGGCTCCGCCCAGGGCGGGGCGGGGCTCAGGACACGGCCCAGGGGATTGGCCGGAGGATCGGATGCCGTGTGGAGGGAAAGAGTGACCACCAAGAGGCCCGCCACCTGAGCGGGCAGATCCTCGGGGCCAGAGCTGGCGAGTCTCAGGGCTGTTTTGGGAGCACTGACTGTGAGGCGCTAGTTGAGCCCCCAGGAGCTGCTGGTGGTGGTAGAAACGAGGGTGAGGGCTTCCAGGCGAGGCCCCGGCTGCAGAGACCAGGGGCCAGCTGTCCCCGGTCACAGTGTTAGCAGCCAGAGACGCACGGGGCAAGCGGCAGGGGAAGAGCCGCGGCCGCAGAGGGGCCGCGAGGAGCTGAGCTGAGCACGCTGTCCTGGGCCCCGGGAGACGGCAGGGCCCACCATCCAGCTCTGGGCAAGCCCATTTCTCACTCTTCCAACACTTCCCGGGTCAGCCGTGAGCCTCCTCCTCCAGGAAGGCCTCCGCTCGCGAGCATTGTTACAACCAGCTGGCGATTTTATTCAACATTATTTACACAAATGAGCTCAATTCCATTTGGCTTAAATCTGCTCCAAGGGGCGCCCTCACGCTGAAGCCCAGCCCTGGACGCCCACGTCTGTGGAGCCCCCTCCTGCCCTTGGGGGCTGTGGCAGAGATTAGGGCGGGGTCACAGCGGCAGGGAGTCTGGGGGCTGTGTGAGCCTCAGCGGACCCCCACCTGTCCCTGCAGCGGTGCCTCAGGGCCTTCACACCGGGTGGCCGTGATGCGCAACCAGACTGAGCTGTCAGGACCGGGCACCTCATCCCCACCGTGTCCCCAGTGCCAGGAAGACGGGCTCCACTCTGCACCGCACGAACACAGCGGCCGGGAGGTCAGTGAGCCGACAGGGCTGCCTGGGCGTGGGTGGTTCCAGCTCCCGGTGCCCAGGAAGGGGGGCAGTCTCCCCAAGGGAGAGAACCTGGGGCGGCCGCAGCGCAGGGGCCGGGCATCGGGGGGCGCACTTGGCCCAGCCAGAGGCTGGGGCTGCAGGTGTCGGAGCTTGGGGAAGGCAGGCCCTCTTTCAAATGGAAATCACTTTATTTCGCTCAGGGCAGGAGAGGGGAGAGCACTCTGCAGCAGAAATTACACATTCCAAGTGATCGCCTCTTAGTGGCACTTAACTCCCCGGAGGTGAGAGCCCCTTTCGGGCTAATTGGTCCTCAGGGCGCTGACCCGAGTTGGCAGCAGAAAAGGGGTCCTGGCCCCGGCTCCTCTGAGACTGCCGCCACCTCCAGCTCGGCCAGGGTCAGAGAGGGACAGAGCGCTCGGGGACGGAGATCAAGGCCGGAGCTCTGGGCCCTGCTGGCCTCCCTCCCGCAGCCGGCGCCCTGGGCACGGCGGTGCGCTTGCGGGCCTGCGGGCGACCGAGAGCAGATGTTCTGCACGTGGCCTGCCACGGCCACATCTCCCCGCGGCCAGGTCTCCCAGAGGCCGTGGCCGTGGCCCCCAAGGCCAGGCGTACCTCTCCTCCCCAAGACGGGCCGGGACCTCCTCTGTGAGCAGCCCACCCGCACTGAGTCAGCGTGCCTGCCCCGCGGCCCCAGGCCCGGTGAGAGGGGCCGGCTGTGCCAGGGCTGAGCTCGGCCACAGCGGGCCGGAGCGACTGGATCGGGCTGAGCTGGGTCGAGCTGAGTGCGGTTCTGCTCCCAGGCCCACCAGCTGGGAGGAGGGGCCCACAGCGCCACTGGGGGCCTCGGGGTGGGCCATCGCTGATTCATGAGGATGATTGGTGATGATGATGATGATGATGATGATGATGAAGAGAACGCTTGTAAATGCTGACCGGGGCCTGGGGAACGTGGCCTCCCGTTTGCGGTTCAGGAGGGAAGTCTGGCAATGCTGCCGGGGGAGGGGCTGTGTCTGGAGTGGGAAGAGTGGCCAGAGAGAAGCCGAGATCCAGTGGGATGGTAGGGGAGCCCCGAAAATGATTCCCCAAGTGTGGCTTCACCGTGACAGTGCTCCTCACACGTGCGAGCTCTTCAGTCCAGGGAGATGAGCTGCACAGGAAACGGTACCTGTTTGCACAGACGGAGACCCTGTCTTACCTGTTTCGCCTGCCCCGCCCGCCCAGCTTCCGGGGGACGCAGAGCCCTGGGACTGAGACGTGTCCCCGCGCCTGGGCACAGCCTGAGCCACGTCCCGGGGAGCTCCCGGCGGTGGGAAGGACGCGATCCCGAGTGACGAGGGGCCTCTGTGTCCAGGAGGTGACGAAGAGGCACCTGTTCGCCGGCCGGAACCGCGCCGACACCCTAAGTCAGCTGAACCGGTCGGCCGTCGGCTGGGCAAGACACTGCGTCCCGGCTGCTGCGCGATCGGAGCAGCCGCTGTTTCCCTCATTTGCTCATTTCTGGGTGGTGTCGTCACCCTGTGGGCGGCAGGGTGGGTGGGGTGGCCCAGACGGAGGCCCCTGCCTCCTCCATCCACCGCTGCCCAGAACGGGTTTGGGGGCCAGCCCTGGGGGGACAGACCACTCTGTGCCCACCGTGTGCCGGGAAGCCTTCGGCACCCACACTGGCTCTGACCCCCGCCCCGCCCCGTGCAGCCGCCGGATCCAGGGGCACCGCTCACTCCCCGCCAGGCTGGGCCGGTGCTCGGAGCCGGCGGGAGGCTGGGCCCGTCTTGCCGGGCCTTGAGAATAGGGGAGGATACGGCGAAGCTGGAAAGGAAGTCGTTCAACTGGCCAGTGAGTGAGAACAGGCGGCCGCATCACGGACACCCGTGGGTCCTCAGGACGGAACAGACGTCAGTCAAGTCGCTGCGTCCTTCACTGTTTCCACCCGCGGCGCCCCCTGCGGAGCCCGCCCGGCACACCGCCCCCAGCCAGACGCCGTCTCGGAGCTGCCCGGTCCCCAGCGCGTGGAGCAGACTCGGGAAGACGAGGTCTTGGGACGCCAGCCCTGGGCACCCTGGCCGGGTGGACAGCGGGTACCCCGTGGTGCGGGGCCTCGGCCACGCAGCACCCCCCCATGCCCAGCCCAGGCCTGGCTCGTAGTAGGTGCTCAATAAATGTTTGTTGAGCCGAACCGAAGAGGAACATTGATTTTCTTCTGCCGAGTGCAGCCCAGAGCCCTCTGGTCGATAGCGGCCATGGAGACTCCTGCTCTATCGAGTGGCCACATTGTTTGTGGGGGCGACTGCCGGAGGTTCTGGGGACGTCACCGCGTCACTCCACAGTGTCCACGGACTGGCTGGGTTTGCAGGGTGCAGGGCAGACTCGCCGATGCCAGGCTGGGTTCCTGCCACCCACCCCTAGGCTGCAATGCTCTGAGGCGGGGAGGAGCGGCCCCCCACCCAGGGCTGTGTCTCAGAGCCGGGGAGAGGCAGCAGCAGGACGGCTCCTGGCCCCGCCTCCAGCAGGTCCCTCCTGGGCGGCAGGGGAGGACGGGGGCACATTTTTGGAAAGTGGTGAGGGCTGTGAGTGAGCCACAGACCGTGGGCCGGGAGGGCTCTGCGGGCCCTTCTCCCTCCAGGTGCCTGGCTTGCTGTGGAGTCCCCGCCCCCACCCCCAGCATCCAGGTGGGCGCACCCCTGCACCCCTACGGGAGGAGAGACTCCCCCGGAGCCCCCTCCCCGTGCGGCTGGTTTTTCCCCAGCTGACGGACCGTCTTGTGCAAATCCGCCTCCCCTGCCGTTCTTTAAGGCCGGACTCGGGGAGCAGCGTCGGGTCTGGCCCGAGCCTCCGTCAGGAGAGGCGCGTGGTAGGGCAGCGCGTCAGCTCCTCGGAAGCCAGAGGCATCGGCTCCGGGAGTCCGCCACTCAGCATGCGCTTCTTCCGTCTCCAGCGCCCTGCTTGCCACCCTGTCCCCTGACGTGGTGACAGCTGTCCAGGCCCGGGCCTGCCCCCTGCCAGGGCAGAGCCTGGGCCCGGCCCCCTTTCCTCCCTGCTCAGTGTGTCCCAGGAGCAAAGGCCCAGCGGGTGCTTGTGGGGCGAGGAACAGGTGAAGGACGGGTGAAAGAAGACGGCCCCACAGCCGGGCCGGCGAGGGGTCTCCGGGCAAAGCAGAGTAGGGCCTGGGCCACAGCCGGAGATCGGCACTGGCCCACCCGGGCCTCAAACCCACAGACGCTCGCACACGCAAGCACACGTGTGTGAGTGGGACCTGAGCGCCCGGTGGGCGGGGTCTGCACTGGGCCAGCAGCCCAGGGTCCCCACCACCTCCGGCCGGCCCGCCAGGTGCCCTCCCAGCCCGTGCTTCTCTGAGCCTCAGTCTCCATCTCTGTGGAATGGAGCGACAACGCCCACCCCCACGAGTCCAGGGGAGAATTCAAGGGCACGGAGGAGGGACAGCCAGGTGCCAGGAGCAGGTATGCTGGGCCCCGGGGGGCAGGAAGGGGCCCGAGGCGAAGGCCTGGGACTCGGAGCACCGAGCAGGCGGCTCTGCCAGCCACAGGGCCCCGGGCAGGCGCTGGAGCTGAGGCCCCGCCCAGCAGCCTCTTCCAAAGCCCCTCCTGCTGGCCGCAGCCCCGTGGCCACGTCCCGTGGACACGTCCCGTGGACACGTCCCGTGGACACGTCCCGTGGACACTCTGGCCCACTCTAGCCACCCGCAGCCCCTTCCTTCCAGGGCGGGGGTGGCCCCTGTGCCCCATCTCTGCAGCTTCTCCAAGCTTCAGGGTTCGTCGTGGGCAGCAGTGCAGCCCACGGCCTGGTGGGAGCCCGCAGCCCTGCTCTCCCCGGACAGACGCCGGCCACCCCGGGGCACATCGAGGTGTCACCATCCGCAGTCAAGTCCCTGTCCCTTCCAGGGGGCTGGGGGAGGCCAGCAAGCTGCCAGGGCTACCCAGAAGGGAAGCTGCTAAGTGAAAAATAAAATAATGAAGTAGGAGCCCCGCCCTCCCCGGCGATGTGACAGAGAAGCTAGATGATGGGCGGGGGCGGGGTGGGGGTCAGGACAGAGCTGTTGGGGAGACGGGAGACGTCAGATGTTTACGGGCCTCAGTAAAAGCCTGGGGAAGGAGCACACATTTAGGATTCAAAGTGTCTGGCTCCTGAAACAATCAGGTGCCTGGCAAAAATGCATGCAAATGTATGTAAATGACTTGGGTGGGGGAGGGGCTGAGGCTTGAGCAGCTGTGCAAGAGAGGGAGGCCAGGAGGGCCTGGACCCAGGGGTCACACAGGGGACCGGAGGGGACAGAGAGTGGCCAGTCCACCCTGCTCCTTGGGACGCACTCTGCCATCACTGGCTGGGACCCGGCCGTAGGCCCACCGAGTGACCGCCAGTGCTTCGGGTCTCCGGGCAGAGGGGTCCTGGGTTTGCAGGTCAGTTGCCTCCTCCAGGAAGCCCCCTCTGTTTTGTGCCCCAGCTCCCCTGAAGACTGAAGGCCAGGGTGCCATCCACGCGTCCCTGCTGTTACTTACTGGTTTGTAAGCCCTAGAGGGCAGGACCTGCAGCCTTGCCCCAGGGGACCCAGGACGAAGCCAGCACTGCTGGGCCTCCCGGCTCGGCCCCTGGGAGGGAGGGAGGCCACCCGCTCGCCCTCCAGCGGATGCTCCAAGAGCTAACGAGCTAACGTCGTTTATTTAATCTCCAGAACAAGCTGGCGACAGCTGAGGATGTGTCCCTGATGCAGGCGGGGAAACTGAGGCTCGGGGCCATGCAGGGACGTGGGGAGGCAGACACGCCCATACCCAGTCCTTCCTCTCAACCCTGCCAGCTCCGCTCTCCCGTCCCGCTGAGACTGCCCTCTCCTGTCAGGGGTGGTGGGGCTGCTGGGGGCTGGACGACCGAAGTCCCAGCCGCCGAGGCCTCCAAACGTGACTGAATTTGCAGCAGAGTCTTTAAATGGGTGTTCAGGGTAAGTGAGGTCACGAGGCGGGCCCTGGCCCCCTACGGCGGGGTCCCTAAGAGGAGGTCAGGACCCAGACCCCGTTCAAGGACACAGTGGGGAGGTGGCATCCACATTCGCAGGAGCCAGGCCCCAGAGACTGCAGCCTCCACACTGGGAGACAAAGGGTGGGCTGTTTCAGCGGCCACGCCCCCACCCCAGGGTGCTGCAGCCCCAGCCCACCGAGCACAGGGCTGGCAGGGCCCACGTGACAGGAAAAATGACAGAGGAGAAGCTGACGAGACGGGGAGCTCGGAGCTGGAGACAGGCTTTGCTGGCCTCCCCTCCCTGTTTTAATCTCATTGTAAAACGAATTCGTTTCAGTCTAAGTAGACGTGTGTGGCTCGTGGCTGGCGCCCTGGACCGGGCCGTTTCAGTCGGGCCCCTCCGGTGACTGTTTGGAGAGGCTGGAGCCAGGGACCAGTTAGGAGCTGCTGGAGACAAGGGCGGGGGGCCCCGCCCCCCCACTGGAGGCCTGTTTGGAGCCCCCCCAACCTGCGTGCTGAGACTCCGAGTGCAGGAAGGCCGTCCTTGTAACGAGAGGACAGCCGGTCTCCGCAAAGCTGAGTGGGAAGGTCTCCTCGTCATATCTGAGGCCGGCAGAGTCGCCGAGCCCCCCACCAGCCCTGCCCAGCCCACCGGGCGCTGCAGGCTGCAGGGGGGCCGAGAAGCAGGAGCAGAGGGAGGAGGACGGACTGGGAGCCCCGCTCACCTTGAACCAGACGCGGAGTCCGGTGCTCCCTGAGCCGGTGACGGCCCCGCCCTCGGTGGCAATTAGCACGGAGCCGCTGACATCTAAATAATGGAACAGTTATCACAAGGCGTGCGCCGCCGTGATGAAGACCGAGTTATTTATAAAAGAATTAATAATCGAGACGGGGGGGGGCTGGCAGCCCAGGCCCCCCGGCAGAGTTTCCACGGGGAATAATGAATCCTCTTAAGAAGACAAAGACCTTGAAGTTTCCTGGGCTATTTACAAACTAGTTCCTGGTAATGAGGACACTGGCCTGAGAGTCAGCCTGAGCCGGGGAAGGCAGGAGACAGTCTGGCCCGGGGGCCGGGGGAGGGCCCTCCAAGCTCCGCTGCGGTTCTGGAGCGGCTCAGACCGGAAGGGCTGGGTTCCTGGGGCCGCCCACCCCCACAAGCCGGCCCCTGCTCCCAGGGGCGCTGCCTCAGTTTACCTCTGCTGGCCAGGTCGCGCACAGGCCGGAGCTCTGTCTGGCCCCAGTCAAGGACTTCTGCGCTGGGATGTCTGGTTCCTCCCCGACCCCAGCCCCCACTGGTCAGCTCACCCGCTGGTCAGCTCACCCATGCCCACACCTACAGCCTCCTGAGATGGCCGGAGCGAACCTCCCCGACTGGGCAGCTCGAACAAACACGGATCCTCCCACAGTCCCGGAGGCCAGAGTCCAGCACCCAGGTGTGGGCAGGGTCCGGTCCTGCCGAGGCTGGCGGGGGTCACAGCGGGGGCCACAGCGGGGTCTGCCCGGCCCCTCCCCCAGCTGTGGCGGCCCCTGGCACCCTTAGGGGGCAGAAGCATCACCCAGATCTCCTCACTCACAGGGCACACTCCCTGTGAGCCTGTCTGCGTCCACACTTGCCTCTTCACAGGACCCCGGTCACCCTGGACAGGGCCACCTGCTCCAGCGGGGTTTACCTCACCTAACTCCGCCTGTGACGGTCCCACTTCCAAACACAGTCACGCTCCGAGGTCCCGGGTGCTAAGAGCCCAACATCTGGATTTTGGAAAGGGACGCAATTCAGTCCATAGCCCACCCACAGGCAGAGGCCCCCATGGTCCCAGTCACAGAGGCCCCCGGATGGCCGGCTCGGGGGCAGGGAGGCCCCCCGGGCTGAGCTGGGCCGGACTGGGCCTCCAGGTGCCTCGGGCCCTCTGCTCCCTTGGGGCTGTGGCTGCCAGGCGCCCAGGCCGACACCCAACCCCAAGTCCGGAGGGGAGGCCCGCTGGACAGAGAGGGTCCCAGGTGTGGCTGGGTATGAACTGCCCGCTGAGCCGTGGTCTGGCCCTGCAGCGCGGTGGGGGCCCCAGACAGGGCCCTCCACGGTGGGGAGAGGCAGGGCACCTGTCAGGAGCCTGCTCTGGGCCTCGCGCCTGCAGGAGGCCCCCCGGCTTGCTCTCCACCGCCCGGGGGCCTCACCCCTCTTCATAAACAGGCAGTGAGGGATGTGCCCAAGGTCACACGCCAGCCAGGACAGGTGGTCTGCCCGGCACTTACCGATGCCCTCGCCCGCTGGGGAGCGGGCACCCTCCCTGAAGGGGCCGTGGCTCTGACGCACATGTCCCCTGTAAAACGGAGTCACAGGCCCCTCCCTGGGCTGGTGTGCAACCTCGGAGATACGGCGCGTCGCACCCACGGCGCCTGGCAGTGATCCCGGCCACCCGGCCAGCACAGCCAGCTGCCTCCGGGAACAGCCTTTCAGAAATCCCGGCCGCCCCGATGACCGCGGAGGAAGCCCTGTCCCTGCCCGGAACGTCCCCTGGGCCAGGAGCAGGGCCAGGGGGACCTCGCCAGGCCGCCGCCAGGAGTCCCGCCTCCTCGCAGGTGCCACGCCTGTTCCTGGCACGCCCCTCCCCCCGCCCTTCGCTCTGTCCCCTGCGTCCGGCTGCCAGCGGCCTACTTCGGCTCACGGCATTTATAAGAACGCGTCCGAAGGCCCTGGCGCTGCAATCTGGAACCAACCTGCCTCACGTCCGCAACAAAGAGCCTGCATACTAATTGAAAAGTGATTAATTACATTCACGCCGGGAGTCTCTTCCAGCCTGGCTCCCGCTCCCCCCGAGGGCGAGGACATCGGCAGTCCCGGCTTTGTCTTTAGTGCTGAGCTGGCTTTAGTGTGACTCTCCCAGGCGGAGTCTCAGCCCAGAAGCCCGGCCGGCGAGGGGGTCAGGCCCCCATCTGGCCAAGCGCCTGCACCTCTCAGAAGCTCCCTCTCTTCCTTTGCAAAGTGTGGCCGACAGTCCAGGTTGAAATCCAGGTCCCTTTGGTGCTGCCAGTTGTGACAGTTCGGTCTGGTCCTGCCCCTCACTGCCCTCCTGTCCCCCCCACTGCCTCCAGCGTGCTCACACGTTTCACCCCTCTAACCACGGTCAGGTTTCCAGGGTTCTGCTCCAAGGTCACCTCCTCCAGGCAGCCCACCGAGGCCCTCCTCTCTGCTCCACTGGGGTCCTAGGGCTAATTCCTCACCCGGCAGGGCGTTGCAGCTGCCAGTCCCCCACTGGGGGGCGAGGCCAGCGTCTGGAGCCCCCAAGCCCCCAGAACTGCAGAGCGCCCGCCCCAGGACGAGCCAGGCTCCATGAGGTGTCAGGACCGGAGGTTCCACACCCAGTGGGCACGCAGTCTGTGATCTCCCGTCCTGCCCACCCTCTCCAGGGGCCTTGGACCCGTCTGTTAGGCCTCTAGGACTGAGCTTCCTCACCTGAAAGGTTGGGGTGACTACCGGGGCCACCTCACAGGGCCACGGGGGTTAATGAGGTCACACTTGAGCACAGGGGTTTTCTCTCGGTGGCCTCGATGCCCCCGGGACCGGGGGGAGGATCAGGGCACAGCAGTGAAAGGGCCAGACACCCCCACCCCAGACAAAGGGGGGCTCTTAGCGAAGAATGGGGGGCTCGCCGTGGAACGTGAGTGAATGGACAGTGGGAGTGGGGGGCGCCGCCAGGGCCAGCAGCCAGGAGGTTAGACACATCCAGGAGGAGAGCCACGGTGAGGGCTGGTGGTGGCTGGAGGAGGGTGGGACGGGGACGGCCGCCCTGGTCAGACCTCACCCGTGTCCAGAGTTCAAGGGGGCAGCTGGGGCAGCCGGAACAGCCCCCAGGCCCCCAGGGAGCAGCCCTATTGCCTCCAGAGCCAGAACAGGCCCTGGCTGGGCCCCCGTTACACAGGCCGACACCCTGCCAGAAACACAAGCTCTGAGGCTGTTTTCCCCTCATTTAAATTCTTTCTTGCCATGAGCAGAACAAAGCGGAGAGGTGGATGCCTGAGGACTCGGGGTCTCCTTGTCCCAGAAAAGAGGAGGGGGGGCAGGGACCACCCACTGCAGGGCAGGGCAGCCAGGCACCAGGTGGGCTCCTGCCCCTCCTCCCACCAGCCCCAGCACGGGGCCATCTCCTCCCCCATTTCACAGAGGGGGAGCGAGGCTCAGAGGGGGCGAAGTCTGGCCCGGGACCCTCCGAGGGGGGAGGAGTGGGACCCAGCCAGGCACCCCGGCGGGAGGTCACAGGCCTCCCTGAGCTGCGGTCCCCCCCAGAGCTCCATTCGGGACCTCGGGCCTGGCGAGCGCGCCGCGTGCCGGCCTGCGTCTCTCCCCTTCCTCGGACGCGATCACGGACGAACGAACCCTCACCCAGCAGCGTCTGGCCTCCAGCGGCCGCCCGGGAGGACAGTTGGGCCTCAGAAGGACAAGGACCTGCTTGAAGAGGGGCCGTGTGCGTGGGCGCGGCTGTGCCCGCGTCCTGGCTGCAGGGGGCTGGCCGAAGGGCGGCGGCTCTGAGCTCGGGGGGGTCGCCCTGTTGAGCCCTCGGGTCGGGACTGCTGCAGGGGCCCGGGCAGGCGGTCGGGCTCTGGGCCACCAGGCCACAGGCACACGCAGGGCCCCACTGCAGCTGCCCCTCCTCCGCCTCACTCCCCGTCCAGTCCACGCACCGACCAGGCCACCGGCCAGGCCTTCTGTTAACAGCAGGGGCCTCGGGGCTGCGGCCACACCTCATCCCTCAGGCCCCTCCACACCAGGGGGCCCTGACTGGCCAGGAGAGGCTGGCGCCCTTCGAAAGCACCGACTCACCCACTCCGGTGCTCATCCCCTGCTCTTTTAAATGTTATTGTTGACGCTATTACAGATGTCCCCACCCCCTCCCTCTGGCCACACCACCCTGCTGTCTGTGTCCCCTAGACACAGCTCTAATCCCACCCCCTTCTTTCGCCCAGCCGCCCCGCCCCCGCCCCCTGACAGCTGTCATTCTGCTCTCTGTATCTGTGAGTGTGTGCTCGTTAGTTTAATTTGCTCGTCAGTTCCACGTATAAGTGAGACTGCCTGGTATTTGTCTTGCTCTGACGGGCTCACTCAGCACAGTAGTCTCTGGCTCCATCCCTGCTGTCTCGAAGGGTAGGTCCCCTCTCGGTGGCCGGGCCGTCCTGGGAGGCAGGTCCGCGCAGTGGTGGCCCCCCCGGGAGCTGCAGCCCGGTCCTCAGGCCGGGTCCTGTCCCCCGTCCCCGGTGTGCGGGGGCTGCGGACTCACCACCGGACTCCAGGGAATGGGCCTCACCCCCCACATCAGCTCTACAAAAAGCTGCGGTTCTGCCCCCCGGCAGGGCCTGTCGGGCGGGAGGCCCACCCGCCGGCGCTCGGGGGTCCCCGTGGCTGGGGTAAGACTGCAGCGAGGCTGGGAGAGCGGAGCCCGAGGCCAGCCGCAGTGTGAGTTGGCTTCAGTGACTGTCCGGGTCTGCTGTCTGGTTTTGAGCAGGGCCTTGGCCCCAGTGGCCCGAGAAACGGCCTGCGCCCTCCCTCCTCAAATGGCAGGGAGTCAGCAAATGCCCTTGCTTGGTCCCTCGCCTGGCTCCCCAGGACCAAGGACCAGCAGGCCCGTGTCGCCAGGGACACGGTTAGAAATGCAAAGTCTCAGGCCCCAGCCCAGACACTCCCAGTGAGAAGCTGCAGGTCAGCTAGACCCTCGGGGGCTCCGAGCGCTGTCGCTGGAAAGGCCCCCGACAGAGCTGCGGAACGCGATGCCGGCCGCTGCTGTCCACCCCTCCGTCCCCCCGCCCTCCCTGGCGGGCCGACGTCAGGCACTGGCAGGGAAAACCGGGAATTCTGGGGGACTGCCCGAGTCGGCTGATTCCGCCTGCTGGTGGCCATCTCCCCCCGTCCCCCCCGGCCAACCTGCCACACCTCTGGCTCGGGGGGACCCTCAGACCCTCAGGCCAGACCCGCTGGGCCCAGGCACGGCTGCCCCTCAGGCTGCCCCTGTGTGTGGGTCTGGGCCCCCGGCCAGACCGCCTTCCGAGCTCTGACGCCACTCCACGTTCCTTTGATGTGTGACTACTCAGCCCTGGGAACTGCAGTGTGAACCCTTCAAAGCTCCCAACACACAGGCGCACACGCACTCCGTAACCTGGGAGTCAGGGCCGGTCTCCGGTCTGCCCAGCACCCCAGCTGACCCCCAGTCCCGCCACGGCAACCCTCCCCGAGCTCCGGCCGCCCCCGCACGGCCCACCCTCTGGGCTCCAGTGCCGGCTTCGCTGTGTGGCCCCGGGGAAGTCGCTCTGCTTCTCTGGACCAACCTAAGTTCTGAGACTCCTGGAAGCTCAGGGCTGGTAGGCACCTGGGGCCTCTCCTGAGTCACCAGCCACAGAATGAAACGCACAGGTCCTCTTCGTGGTGCCCAGTTCAGGAGCCACGCAGGGGGCATGTGAACAGCTCCGGGGAGGGGGGTCCCGGTACCGGAATGAAGCCAGGGGCACCGCACAGGGACGGACAGCCCAGCTGCGACCCTGTGACTCCCCCCGCTCCTTTCCCCTCTGCCCGGAGCAACGCTCGAGAGGTGGCGGGTTCCCAAACACCGACTGAAGCCAGGACGGCGGGGAAGGGAAAGACAGCTACTCGCTGGGTTTCTTCCCCTTTTTTCCCCCTTTCTGACACTGCGATTATTTCAGTTCTGACTTTTTCATGGAACGGTTCACAGACTGCAGGAGGGTGAGCAACCTTTAAGTCTCCCACTTAGCACTGTGCGCTGATTTGCTCGGAAACGTGGCCGATAGCACAGGTGCTCACGCCCCGCGTCCCAAGTCCCGAGCGCCGCGCCCCCCCACCCCCACAAGAGCCTGGGCGGCAGGGCAATGTCCGGGCGAAGTGGCGCTTTGGGGGAAAGGGCGGGCTTGACAAAGCTGGACCCCGCCGTTGGCAGGGAGGATCCGGGCGGCACCGGCGGCCTCGGGCCATGCGGACACGGGGAGGGCCGACCCGGCAGCCAAAGGGGCCAGCGGTGTTCTGCCAGATTTGCCGGAAAGCAGGCTTGCCGAGGTCAGACGGGTGGAGTTCGGACTCTGACTCCAGCACCAGCAGCCACGGGACACCGAGCAGGCGCCGTCTGGACCCCGGGCTCTGCACCCATCACCTTGTGGATTCCGGCTCCCGCCTGGCTGTGAGGGTTAGCCGGCCTCATGGGTGGGAAGGTGTCAAAGCCGCCGTTTATGTAAGATGGCTGAGTGCTCGCTTTCGTCATCCCCCTCACCACCATCGTCCTCACCACCATCGTCCTCACCGGCACCAGCAGCACCACCATCAGTAAAGGGATCGGAGTGCGCTCACCCCCACAGCCTGCAGGGACGGCCGAGTGAATGCACACAGATGAGGCTGGAGGCTCAGCCCCCTAACCCCTCTCCTGTCTGGAAGGGAAGGAGCAGGGACCGAGGGTCAGCAGAGCCTGCAGCCACCCACACACTGTCACCTCCCCGCCCTTCAGCCATGCTGAGCCCATCAGAGACCTCTCCCAGAGGCAGAGGCGGGGCAATCCTGCCTGGAGTACAGGTGAGGAGCTTCTTGGGTGCCCTGTGCCCCGGGCTGTGACCACCTGCTCGCTGACCATCACCCACAAGGCCGTGTGTCCTGGGAGACTCGGAAGTGCTCAGACGCGCCAGTGCCTTCAACCCCAGGACCTGCGCCGGCACAGAGCCCGGCCCCGTGGGTCTGCCAAGGAGCAGGCACCAGGCGAGGCTGCTGCCTCAGGGGCGGGAGCGCCCAGCCCAGCCAGGGCTGGTCCCCGGCTGGGCCGGGCTGGCACGCCGTGGGCACAAGACACTCACGAGGGGCAAGTGGCCTGGGGGCATGGGTCCGCTGGGGGTGGAGCCAGGCTCCCTGCATCCCTGAAACGGGGCAGGGGCTGTGTCCAAGGACCTGTTACGTTCAGGGGACCGCTGACCAGGGCAGGGTGCCCCTGCGGCCCTGCCCTCCCCGGAAGGCAGAGTCCTCCAGGGAGCGTCCGTGTGCGAGGTGGCGCCGCGGCATTAGCCCAGCAGACGGCCTGCTCCTGGCGCTCCCCTTCGCCAGGGGAGCTCACTCGGCCTGGCTGGGCTCTGGAGCAGGATTACAGCCTCTGATGGGGGAGGCAGGGCACCTCCACAGCCCCTCCCTCCCCTGGGGTGGACCTGGGGTGCTGCTGAGCCCACACAGCGCTGGGTCCTCCTGCCAGCTCGGCCCGTCCGCAGCCCCTGCCGGCCCCAGCCTCTGTGTATGCCTCCCTTTCCAGCTGCAGGCTCCCCGGGGGCTGGCTCAGGCCCCTGCCTGTGCCCGGCCCGCTGGGGCTCAGCCTTTTGCTGGGAGGTGTGGGCGGCTTGTTTACCAGAACCTCCCGCAGGGGGGTGGGGGGATGGGGGAGGAAAACCGTTTTTAGCAAGTAAATAATATCATTGATGGAGAAAAAATACTGCAGTGGGGATGGAGACCCAGGGGCCAGAGACAGCCAGGCCCAGTGCCCCCCAGAAAGTGTCCACACTCCGGGCCTTTGTGGCACAGGCAGGGGTGGGGGGTGGACAAGCCACCTGGAGAGGACACGCTGTCCCCTCAGGGGCCCGGCCGCACCCCCGCAGGGCTAACTGGGACGGGGCGTGCAGAGGAGAGGAAGGCAGGGCCCAGCAGGGCTGGGGAGGAGGGGACACTTCACAGCCAGGGAGCCAGGGAGGAGGTCTCCCAGAAGGAGAGCTTCCGCTGGGCCTGGGGGAACGGCCAGGACCCACGCGGGTCTGTGTGAGTGACAGCCACTGGGGGAGGGAATGGGGTGCGAGGCGGGCGTGAGGCAGGCGCCGCCCGGGCCTGGTGGCCGGGTTCCGCGGGTGGGGAGCAGAGAGGCTCCGATCTCACCCTCTCCCCACGGCAGCACCTGGCCCCCGAGCCGCCCGCCCAGCTGCACGACACGCCCGGCCTCCCTCGGGGGCCTGGAGCAGCGCCGGCAGGTGCTCGGGCTGGACGAGGCTCCCGGGGACGGGCCACAGAAACCCACCCGACGGAGCGGCCCGGAGGGGGCTTCACGGCTCACAGGACACAGAGGGGGGCGGCCCCACCGTCCCCCCACCCTGTGAGTGCTGACCGCCCCTCGTCGGGTCACAGCCCCCCACCCCCCTGAGCAATCGCTGTGGGTGGAGGCGGCTGTAACGCTCCCTGGGACCCCAAGACAGGGGGCAGGGGGTGCTGTCCCAGGCAGCAGGAGTGCCGGGCACAGGAAACCGTGTGTTCTCACACCCAGGCTCACTCACACGTGTGCACATATGTGCACCCCTCAAAGCGGTGGCCCCTCCCCCCGAGGCCACAGTCTCTCCCGCCACATCTCCTCATGCTGACCCTCCGCAGTAGACCCCCTCCCTCCCAGTCCCTTGCGTCCTGCCAGCTCTGAGCTGCTGCCGGTTGGACAGTCCAAGCTGTCCTTTGGCTTTGAGGGGCAGGTGAAGTCTGGCTAACGGGGGCGCTTGTCAGTACACTGACGGGAGTTTTCCCAGACAAGGGGGCATCTGAGCTGGGTTTCCAAGGCTGTGTAGGAGTTCACCAGCAGCTCAGAGGACAAGTGAGAGCGTTTTGAGTAAGAGACCGAGGTGTAGAATATTTGGGGAAGGGAGAGGGGTCAGCAAGAGAGTCGGGGTGGGAGGGGACCAGATCTCTGCCGGCTGGCTCGCCGGCACGCACACATCAGAGGGGCGTCCGTGGGCCTGGGGGCGGCCAGAGCCGGGGTTGGCCCCGCCTTTCCCGGACCATGTGGCCACTGCCCCGTGGTGGGGATGGGGTGATGGGGTGGGCCCGTCCTCAGACGAGGTGAAGGCCAGGGCCGTCCAGAAGAGACGGCGGAAGAGAGGGCCGTTCGAGGGCACAATTAATGGAATGCTTATTTGTGGCGCTGTTTATAGATTCAAAGTCACTTTGTCGGCTTAGGAACGTAGAAATGCATAATGCATGGCTTGGCTGGTTCGTGAAATCGCCGTGTTTTCAGTCTATTTAGAGAAGAAAGCCTGGGGGAGGGGCGGCCTTCTCCGAGGGTCTCTGCTGCCCAGGCCCAGGCTTTGCACAGCCTGTCTGTCTTGGGGTGCTCCGGCATGTCAGGGGTCAGGGCTGGGGGTCAGCGCCCAGCCAGCTGCAACCTCAAGTTCAGAGTGCGCCTTCCTCCAGGCTGCCGGGCGGCAGGGACAGTGAGGACGCCTGTCAGAGTCGGGTCTGGAGGAGGCAGATGCCAAGTGGCCCTGGAGGCCAGCTCCTTGCGCTGGGCCCGACCAGCACTGGGCCCAGGCCCGCCCCCGGACGCTGAGGACGGCCGTGGTCAGAGAAACGAGCAGATCACGTTCCACGGACCCTGGTTCTGTTCTGTTTCTGGCTGTGAGTCAGCAGACTGTGGCGAGCACCGCCCACAGACCCCGTGGGCTGGCTGTGACCTCACCCCCCCGGGCACGGGGCATCGTGGGCTGCCCACCCTGCACCCCTGGCTTGCCGTGGTTGCCCCAGTGCCAGCATCCACCTTGGCAGGGCTGCCCCATCTGGACACAGCCAGGTCCCCTGCCGAGGAGCCGAGGCAGCCCCGTCCTGCTGGGCGCTCAGGCACCAGCGCCCAGCTCCGCCGATTCCTCCATAAAACAGTTTGTCCCCCTTCTCGCTCTCTCCTCCCCTTCTGCTCCCCCGGCCCCTTCCCTGTGGCAGGCTCTAGTTCCCCCAGGCTTCCCAGCACCCCTCAGTGCCTCCAGGCCACGAGCTCAGCTGCCGGCCCAGCTCGGGAAGGGAGCGAGAGAGACACCAGCCCTGCAGCCCGGGGCCATCACTCACAGGCATCCCACCACAAGGTGGGAGCCGTGGGTTTGAGCCCACCGCTCCCACGGCTTCCAGGAGCCCCCAGAAGCGACTCTGGAAGGGCCCGACTCCTCCTGTGGGTCCAGCCCGGCCCCTGCCTCCTCCTCAGAGCCTTGTTGCACGACACGACCAAACCACCCTATTATTTAACGAAACTGTCAGAACCATGGGTCTGTGCCGGTGCAGGGTGCACTCTCCTTCCTCTCCAGACTCTGCAAACCCTGCAGCTGCTCCAAGAAGATGGGTGAGCGAAGGGAAGCATCAGTGACACTCGGGATAACGGGACCAAGCAAGCAGGGGCCGTGCACCTGCAGCCCCACATTGCACAGGGAAGCCCCCCTGGGGAAAGGTCAGGCGGCTGCCCTGGGCAGGGGGACGGCCACAGGCAAGGGCTGCAGCTCCCAGGGGGCAAGCAGGGGGTAGCAGGAGCTGCAGAGGGCAGGTGAAATCAGAGAGGTCTTCCTGGAAGAGGGGACCCCAGACCTACATCTTGAAGCACGAACAGGGGTTTGTCCGTGGAAAAGGGGGGGCAAGGGAATTGCACGCCAAAGGGACAGTGAGAGTGCAAGGCCGTGAGCAGGAGAGGAGGGGCTGCAGGAGGGTTCCAGGGTGACAGGGTGTGGCATGTGGGGGCGTCAGGTGGGGGCCAGAACCTGCCCAGGCCTGGATGAGGAGGTACGGTTTCTGATATCCATCCTGGGGTCACTCAGGAGTTGCAGGGGTGACAGGTTGGGGCTGGGTACTGGGCACAGGGAAAGGGCAGTGGCGCCAGACCATGGCAGGGAGCCCGGGGCCTCCCGCCAGCCCGGGGTGGGGAAGGCAGCCCCAGGCGCTTCTCACACAGAGGACGTCTCTCCCCACGTGCCGTGGGACGACCCGGCACCAGGCCCTCGGCACCCGTGGCAGGCCCGTCCCTCTGCGGCCTTCCTAACACCCGTCTCCACAGCAGCTGTCAGGCTGTGGTGTGTCCCGGCCGCCGAGGGGGCGGCCGCCGTGGCTCATCTGGGTGCACCGAAACGTAACCACGAGGGTCCCTTTACAGGACAGGCAGGCGATCGGAGTGGGCAGGAGAGGTGGCGATGGACACAGACACCGGAGACAGCGAGCCCTTCTCTCCTGGCGCTTCTAGAAGGAACCGGCTCTGCCGACACCTGGATTTCGGCCCCTGACGCTCACTTTGGGTTCCTGGCCCTGGAAGTGTAGGAAAGGGACGTGTTTTGCTCCGAGTCACTCAGCGGGTGGCCGCGTTGCGGCAGAAACGAGGAAACGGACACCGTGGTTTTGCGTCCAACCTCAAAAACCTCGATCCATTCTTTTCCCTTTGAGTCTCTGTTCTCCTCCCAAAACTCCTCTGCTTTGGGACTCGGGGAGGGGGCCCCGCCTGCGCCGACAGGGTGGGGTCAGGGCCGCCTCCACGCACGGACGGGCCGAGACTCCGGGCAAGGTCTTGGCGGCCACACTACCCACAGCGACAGGGAGTTTCATGCCGAACGTTAAAAATATTTCACGCGGACAAAACCAGGGGGGTTGGAAATGGGAGGGAGGAGAGGAGGGATGGGTGGGTGGGCTGGAATGGGAATAAAGGACAGAAACTGTACTGAATAAACTAAAATAAAAATATATATACATATAAAAATATTTCACACGGGGGTTTTAACACAGAACATTAGCAGCCATTGAATCCCTCATTTCGGCTCAGGATCTAGTCGCTGATCCCCGTGGAGCAGTGTAAGCAGAGCCCAGGGAGGCGCTGGTTGGGTGTCCCGCCAAAGGTGCTCGTTAGTGGTGCTCAGGGGCCTCCCTCGGGGACAGAGACCCTCGGTGGGGACAGGTGGGCCTGAGCGGGTCCAGAGTTTCCGTGCACTGGCGGGATTCTTTGTCAAATGTTTGGCTACGGAATGGAGCAAAGGGCCGAGGAGATGAGACATCTGATCACACGGTGTCCGGGGCATCGTCACTGTGTCTCAGGGCTGTGCTCCGAGCCCCGACCCTGGTCATCGGACTCCTGGCTGTGAGGGACGTTGGAGGGGACCCAGGTAAGCCCGTGGCAAGTCCCTGGAACACCCAGCCCTCCCGAAGTGGGATCCTGAAGCCTCCCCCAAGGCCCAGGTGCTGGGCGGAGGCCCCTCCACCCCGCCTGAAAGAAGTCTTCCCCGCTCGTACACCGGCCCCATCCCCTCACGCCGACACCCAGCCAGGCTGCCCGCACAATCCAATGTATCTCATTTACAAGCTGCTCTATTACCCGATCCACAGCCGATCTGTCACCCTGAGGGATCGATGGTCCCTGGCATGCCCCATACATAACACCTGGTGCGTAATTGAATCGGGCTCCCTGGCATCTCATCGCTCACAGCCCCACTCGGCAGCAGAAGCGCAAAGAAGGTGCCTCCCGGCTGCAGCATGCGGGCCCGAGGCCTGATCTCAAGCAGGACTTCCAGGGGTCTCTTCAGCCCCCCGGGTCCTTGCTATTCTGTTGGGATCCCACCTGGAAGGGCCTCAGAGGCCTCCCCAGCCAGTCTGCCACGCCCAGGGCACCTGGGCTGCCGCCTGCTCCAGGCAGACAGCGACGGAGAAGGGTACAGCCGTGTGTGCCAAGACCTACCCTGACGAGCAGCCAGTGGCATCTGCCCCAAACCTTTGGGGGAAGCTCCCATTTCACAGAGAAGGCCCCTGACATTGAGGACCCACCTCCCCACCCGACTGTCAGAAACACAGCGGGGCTGGGCCGAAGCGCAGGGTCAGGACCCCAGGGCAGGCTCCGGCCACCTGCGCCGAGCGGCCCCTGACCATCTGCCACAAGTGGTCAGCAGGCTGAGGGCCCAGGTGGACACCAGCAAAGCCAGACTGCGAGGTCATGCGACGGGGGCTGTCTCCCTCTGGCCGGCGTGACAGGTGGCGGAGGGACACCCAGTGCTTGGACAAGAGCCTGCCCCCAGCCCGCTGCGACCACGCCCTCGAGGGGCTCTGGCCTCCTCCGCCCGTGGGGTCAGGTGTCTCCCCGCCCCGTGGCCCCCGTGGCCCAGCCCGCCTCACCTGTGGCAGCGGCCGTGAGGCCAGAGGCGGCGGGCTGGACATTTCCCCCGATGCTGGACCTTTCTGGAAGCCCGCAGGCTGACCTCGCAGTGCCGGGAACAGCACAGGGCTCCCCTCGCTCGGCTGCGCCCTTCCTGGCACCCCGCTATCGGTTCCTCTTTCTTCCGGCCCACGATGGGAACAGCAGCTCGGCTTCCACGAGGGTCCACATCCCCATACAGCAGGGCAGCCCCCGTCGTGCCAGAGCTGCGCAGGCGGAGGGGGGGCAGGGGGCAGCTGCGGGTCTCGTCTGCACAGGTGCCCGGCCCACAGATGCATCCCGTCGGGGACGCCGGACAAACCCGCCCGGAGGCCCCGGGACCTCCGCCCCCACACCGCACATTAGAAACCGAGGCCCGGACGGGGGTGTGGACTGCCCCCCGCCTGCTGGGTGTCGGGTGGACACAGCCCTGCGAACGGCCCTCGTCACACACACACGGTTGCACGCACACACACACGTGTGCACACAGGGACACTCGCACACCAGAGGGGTCACTGTGCGTCCCGGCCCCTCTGCTCTGATGGCCCCGCCTGCCGGGGTCACGGGCGGCTGTCTGGGTGGGCTGTTCGGGCCAAGTCAGACCCACGGGCTGGGGCGAGGGACTCTGGAAGGCTCTCCCTGCCCCCCAGGCCACCAGCAGGCCCCAGGGATGCCGAGGCGGGTGCTTTCCAGGTGTGCGGTGGCAGTGGGGCTGGCCCCACACAGCCACCCAGCTCGGGGACCCAGCCTGGCTCCAGCATGGCCCAGCACTGCAGGGTCACAGCCCTGGCACCTCGGCACCTCGGTGCCCCGTCTGGAAAGGGGGCTGGTGATCACACAGCACCCGCACGCCCAGGTGGCCCCCAGCAGACCCCGCTGGAGACAAAGGTGGGGTGGTGACCCGCAGACGAACCTCACAGGGCAGCTGTGGCTCAGAACAGGAAGGGCTCCTGGGCATGACACTGAAGGCAGAGATGGAAAGGGGACAGAGGGGCTGGGAAGCCAGAGCCCAGCCTTGAGTTGGGGACTGACAGGAAAGGCACAGACGCCACCCTGAACTGAGCACAGACTCACAGAGTGTCACAGCTGCAGGGGCCCTGAGACCCTCAGGCCCACTTCACAGATGGGGAGACTGAGGCCCAGCGTGGAGAGAGGCGTGCTCAAGAATCCAGAGCAGAGGCACAGGCCCTTGAAGCCAGAAGGGGCCTCCCCCGCTCCCGGGTGGGGTTCTGGGGCAGGGCTGGCAGGCGCCCCTGTGCTGAGCCCACAGGAGCCGAGGGCACAGCGAGGAGCCCCCTCTGGGGGTGCATTCTGTGGGGACTTCGGATCACAGGGAGTGGGGGGCTGGATGGGAGGACAAAGGGAGGGGGGAGGAGCCCCGGAGGTCCAGCAGCTGCCTCTGTGAACCTCAGCAATTCATTATCCTTCCGGCTGCTGAGGATGATCTCGAGGACAATTAGTCTCAGAATTACCACGGAGGAGAGCGTTAAGAGAAAAATAAATTAAAAAGAAATCCATTCGAGCTGTAATTGTAATACAGTGTATCATAGTCAATTGAATTGCAAATACAAGATGGTCCCTTGTCAAATGATCTCAACGCGTAAACAATTTGGGTATTTAAATTGGAAACCTGCCAGGGGCAGGGAGCAGAGGTTGGTGTGAGGGAGCACTGGGCACTTCCGGCCAAAAGTGGGCTGGCGGCCTCTGATGCTGCCGGGCTGCCCCGGATTCTGCGCTGGAAGGAAGCCAGTCGTCCCTGCCCTGCCCGAGGCTCGGGGGCGCCTCCTCGGAGGCCGGCTGGACGCCAGCAGGAGCACGCGGCCGCCCACTTCGTGCCACCTCTGTTCCTGCGAACTTTGCCGCTGTGCGCCCACAGCAAGCGGCAGCTCCCGTTTGCACGTGTGACGCCCACTGCACGGGGGTCCTGGGGAGCAGGGGTTCTGGCTTCCGTCCTGAACCAAGCCCAGCGAGAGGGCGCACTCAGAACACGCGGCTGTCAAGAGAATAAACAAATGGGTGAATGATGAGGGGGATGGATGGGTGGGTGACTGGGTGCTTGAGTGGATGAGTACTTGGGGGTTGGATGGGTGCGAGGATGGGTCTATAGGTGGATGGGTGGATGGATGGATGGATGGATGGATGGGTGGATGGATGGATGGATGGGTGGATGTTGGATGGGTGGATGGATGGATGGGTGGGTGGATGGTCGGTGGGTGGGTAGGTGGGTGGATGATGGATGGATGGATGGATGGGTGGATAGATGGATGGATGGGTAGGTGGGTGGATGGATGGATGGGTAGGTGGGTGGATGATGGATGGATGGATGGATGATGGATGGATGGGTGGATGTTGGATGGATGGGTGAATGGATGGATGGATGGATGGATAGATGGATGGGTAGGTGGACAGATGGATGGGTGGGTGGACAGATGCTTGAATGTACTAAAAACACGATGGTACCTTCCTGGCCTCCTGAGGACAAGCGGCCATTATCCCTCTGCAAGAACTGCTGTGCCTGAGCCTCCGGAGCCAGTCTCATCTTCCCACCCAAACGCCGTTTCAAAGCCAAGAAAGCAACACCGAGTGCCGGCAAGACTCGCGGTCCCCTCCCCCCCAGAAGCAGCCCGCCCGCAGAGCCATGCGAGGCCTCCCGAGCCCCCCACGGACAGCGCCCTGTGCAGAGGGGCTGCCACCCTGAGACTGGGGCGCCTGCTGGGGCTCCCCCTCCCCGGTGCGAGCCTGCAGGGGCGGGGCCTCTCAGAGCTAGGTCCTCCACCAAGTCACGACCTTGCCACCGGGGCCGCCCAAGGCAGGGGCGTTGCCACTGGCGGTCAGTCCTGGCTCTGCGGCAGCGGGGGCTGCAATAGCCATCTGTCTGGTGCCACTGAGCTGACAGGCAAGGAGGGCGTGGGGTCGGGAACCAGGTGCTGGGCCCGACTACCAAGGCCGGGAGGCCTGAGGGTGGGGGCGAGGCTCGGGGGACGGAGCCTGAGGGCGTCCTGGGCGCAGCCGTGCTACCCCGGCATCCAGCGGAGGACGCCACAGCCCCGGGTCCCTCAGAGCGAAGGCTGGAGCCCACCCCGGGGAGGGGCCCTGACAGCTGCAGCTGAGACTGCAGGTCCGCGGTCACGGCCGCGGGGCCTCTAAGCGCTGGCCGCTCCTGGGCAGAGGGTCCCCGGCAGGGTCCTCATGGGCTCCTGGTGGGACCCCGGCCCAGCCAGAGCGGGATGGCAGTGCGACCGCACTCTGCAGGCCCGTCCCGCGTCCCTCCCCTGGTGCAGGCTTCCCCGGTCCCACCGCACGGAGGAGGAGACCGAGGCTCAGAGGGCGGGAGGTGAACCCGGGCCTGGAGACTCTGGCATGCAGGGTTTCTCCAGGGCCCCTGGGCAGCGGAGGGGATGCAGACCGAGGGACGGGGACAAAGGGACGCGGACTGAGGAGACACGGAAAACAAGGGACGGGGAAGCCGGAGACCGGGTCCCCACTGCCCACTCAGCTCCGATCGCCGGCCGCGTGCCGAAGCCCGGCTGGTTCTCCCAGCCCCCCAGGCTCCGCGGAAGGAGAGTTCAGCAACCCCAGCAGAGCTCAGAGGGCCCGCGGTCACAGCTGGCCTGGGGACAAGGAGAGGCTTCTGACTTCTGCCCTGCCGGCCGGCCGCGCTGCGTGTGGTGGGGAAACTGGGCGTCTCCCTGGGCCTTCCAAGGAGAGGCCCCGGGAGAGGACACTGCGGTTACAGCCAGTCCTGTCAACTGTCCCGTCTCGTGCCCGCACCGGTGGCCCTGCCGGGCAGGCCTCTGGTCCACGTGGCTCTCGGCCTTGCTGCCGGCCACACGGTGGCTCTGAAGGTCGCCCGGACACCTCGCTCTGGAGTAGGGAGGCTGAGGCCAGCCCGGCAGTGGCAGCTGCCGCTGACATCAGCATGTCCCGGGCGCCTGCCTGCTGGCCCCACGCTGCCCTCGGTCACCAGCCTGAACTCCTCACCCAAACAGCTGCTCCGGCCAGGGCCTCTGAGAAGTGCTGACGGGCGGGCCTGTGGGGTGCTCGGAGCCCCGAGTGGAGCCCCGAGTGCCACAGCAGGGGGTTGGCCGGCCCCCACTCTCTCCAAGGTCACACGGCTGCGGGAAGATGGGGCCGTGCCGGCCTGTGTCCTGCCGGGCAGCATCACCGCAGGCAGCCCCCTTCTCTCTGGGCTCTGCATGCTCATCCGGAAAGCGGGGGCTGCAGCCCCGGCGCGGGGGCCTCACCAGGACCCCAACCCGGTGCCTCCACCACTCGGGCTTCCCAGCACGGGGAGAGGACTGGCCCCCACCCCCGAATCCAAGGCCAGCCCTGCTCTGCACAGCCCTCCCCTCGGAGCCAGCCCGAGGGCTCAGACAGCCAGCAGCCGCGGCTGAGTCCTCACTGCGCCTCACACCTGCAGCGGAGGTGCGGAATCCAATTTGCTCCTGGCACCTGCTCCAGACGCCTGGCCGGGCAGCCAGTGCGGTGGTAACACTGGGGCAGCCGCCCCACACCCCCCAGGCTGCGCTGCCCACACCTGGGCAGCCCCTGGGGAAGACAGAGCCTCGCAGAATCTCTGAAACCCTGAAGCAGTCTTTGGGACAAAACGGCCTGATCTGAACATTCCAGATGCCCTCCCCGGCAGAGGGCTGGGGGTCCGGGCTGCAGGGGGACGGGGCCATCTCCTCCTGCCCACCTCTGCGCAGGAAGCAGCACCCCACAGATGCTTCTGGAACTCCAGTCCCAGGTGGACGCGCCCTCCCTCCCCCAGTGAGGTCCTGAGCTCTGTGGGGACCTGACATGGTCGAGATTGACCCCCAGCACTGCACACGTGGGGACCTCAGTCTGCCTGCAAAGCAGCCCACCCCCACTGGAGAGGCTGCCTCCTGCCCTGTCTGCCCACAGAGGCTTCTCTGCCCACCCCCTCCATTCAGGGAGTCTCCTCCGTGACCCCTTCACCGCTGCAGGATCGCAGAGCCTGGGGGCAGCCCAGGCCAGGTGCCTCCCCGCCAGGACCCCCTGATTCCCGGCCCACCCCGGCTGGGCAGCAGGAGGCAGAGAACACAGGATCTCAGAGGCTGCAGGGGCCTCGGGGTCGCCCTGCCCCCCACCCAGGTTTCCAGGGTAGGGGCTGGGTCTCCCAGGGGGAGGGCGGGCCGGGCCCCATGCCAGGCCAGCCCAGCAGCGGGTTACTGCCCCGGACCACCCCCACCTCACCCAGCGCACACGCACACACACTCGCACTCACACCCCCCGCCCCCTCCCTCCAGAGCCCGAAAGAGGCCTCCCAGCCACAGACAGATGCAGTCACGAGGAGGCAGTTTTTATTCGGGCGGCTCAGCCAGGGGCCGGTGCAGAGGTGGCAGGTCAGGGCCTAGGCGGGGACAGTCGGGTGCAGGCTGTCCTGGGGTGGCAGCATCAACCTGCAAAACAAGGGCTCCATCAGCTCCCGCTGGGAGGGGCCCCGGGCTCGCAGAGACCTGGCGGGGACCAGCAGGGTGGCTGAGCGGCCGGTGTGGGCTCCGGCGCCTGGCTCTTCCCCGCCTGCCGCCCTCTGCCGGGGCCGACAGCCGAGAGCCTTCCCAGGAAGCAGGGCCGCCAGAGCAGCTGCCTGCTCCCCTGGGCCGGGGGCAAGGCTGGGGCCCGAAGGGAGCGAGCCCGTCCTCGCTGCCCTTCCCACAGGCCAACTCTGGGTGAGCCCGGGGAGGTGGGCCCCCGTCCCAGAGCAGAGGGCAGGTCCTGTGGCCACCAGTGCCCGCGTGGACTCTCCGGGCCCTGGTCAGTTCCCGCCCAGGCCTCGCTGCCCCTTGTCCCCGCCCGGCTCCCCAGCTCCGCCCAGCCTGACCTCGCCCACAGTCCTGCCTGGGCCTGACCCAGCAGGGCCCTGGGGGGACATCGCCCACCCCTCCCACTGTTGTCAGTGTCCCTCACCCTGCCATTTTCTCCTCCTCCCGTCACTCTGCCAAGTGGCGCTGGGCCCCCCCCTCGATGGGGAAGCTCAGCTGCCGGGGAGACCCCAACGCAGACCTGCGGACTCTGGGACCACCGCGCCCAGGACCGGGGCTGCGAGCAGGTCAGTCCAGCGGGGAGGGGGCCCGGGCCGGCTCCAGGGGCCGGACGGGGGGGCGCGCAGAGCACACACATCCTGCTGGCGTTTGCGGGCGACACGCTCTACATAGCTTATTGGAAATTAATATTTAATTCTCTTCTGTGGACTTAGCTTAATTACTCAATTTGTTACTGCAATTACTGAGAAGCACCCGGAAGCAAAACTGCCTGCTCTGGATGGGGAGACCGTCGGCGGGGCTCTGGCGGAGTGCACCCCGATTCTCAGATGTCTGTGATGTGGGTCTGCCTCAGGGCTCCGCCCTGTCCCTCTGTGTCTGCAGCAGGCCCTGCTCTCTGCCAGGGCCGTCAGGGGCCGCGCCCCCCCGTGTCCGCGCCCTCCGTGTCCGCGCTTCAGGGGGGACAGGCCCCTGCGTCTGAGGCGGGCCCTGAGGCAGTGTTGCCCTGAGGGCCCGGCTGCGGAGGGACGAGCGTCCACGCAGCCCCTTCTGAGTCGGCGCTGCACCTCCGTGGGCACGGCGGGGCCCCCGCGTGAAGCCCCTACTGAGCGCTCGGTGAACAGAAGACACACACGTGGACCACAGCTGCCTCCTGCCCTTCCGGGGGGCACGCTCCAGCCCCTTCGTCCAATTACAGGGGGAGGGGCTCTGTCCCTCCCGCCCCCGTGTGCACACCTGTGCAGCCACACAGACACACAGACACACATGCAGGTGCAGGCACACGTGTGGTGCACACACACATGTAGACACGCAGACATGTGTGCACACAGACACACATGCAGGTGCAGGCGCGTGTGTGGTGCACACGCACACATGTAGACACAGAGACACGTGCACGCACACAGACCCACGGGGAGGAGGCTCCCCAGAGGGAAGCCGGCGGCCCGGAGGCCGACACCCCCGGCTCTCAGGAAACACTGGAACCGCGACGTGCGATGAGCCCTGCGGGGCCCTCGCGTCTCTGTGTGCGTGTAAAGCGCCCCCTGACTCCCGCCGGGACCCTGCTCGCTCTCCACAGAGGTCCAGCCTGTGACAACAGCAGGGTCCCGGGCCAGCTCCCACTCACTCCCCGAGTCCTGTGCCATGCTCGGTGATCACTGGGAACCCACGTCCCGCAGGGTCCATGGACAAGTCCGAGGCCACCACGTCCAATGTGGAAAGAGGTCGTGAGGGCACGGACGCTGCAGCTGTGCGCCCAGGGCAGTGGGGTGGGGGCCCCACATCCCAAGCACTCCCTCCTTCTACAAGGTTCCACCCCCTCCTTCCCAAAAGAGCCGGGACGCACACCGGGCGTCCGTGCCGAGGCCTGCCCGCCTGCCTGGTCCACACAGCCTGCAGCTGTGAGCCGGCCGCACTGGCCAGGGACACGAAGCCGGGATTCCACCCTGAGGCTCGAGGCCATGCCGACGGGGCGGAGCTCTGTCCTTCTCCAGACTCACAGGAGGTGTGGGCAGTGCGGGGACTCGGAATCACGGGGACGCCTCTCCCTGTCCCGCATGCTGAGCATAACCTGAGACCTTCACCATGCGAGTGGCCTGAGGTGCTTCTGGAAACAGCTGACCTTCCCTGAGTGGGAAAGGGGGGGGCTATCATGGAGACCAGGGACAGCTGGCTTGTCCTGTATTGTCCCAGATGCCACCAGGACCAAGGGGGCCCAACCCTGACACAGGCTCAGCCTAGACCCCAGTCACTGTGAGCCCCAGCCCTGGTCACTGCTGAGTCACCTGACATAGAGGAGGAAGGGTAGGTGGATGGATGGATGGATGGATCATGGATGATGGGTGGATGGATGATGGATAATTAATGGATGGATGGAGGATGGGTGGATGGAGGATGGGTGGATGGATGGAGGGTGGATGGAGGATGGAGGATGGATGGACGGGTGGGTGATGGGTGGGTGATGGGTGGATGGATGGATGGAAGGATGGATGGAGGGTGGATGGAAGGATGGGTGGGTGGATGGATGGATGGATGATGGGTGGATGATGGGTGGGTGGATGGAAGGGTGGGTGACACATCAAGGAGGGGTGGGTGAGGGATGAAAGGAGGGTGGATGGGAAGATGGATGAGTCAGTGGCAGAGGGCTGGATGATGTGGGGGCAGGTGGGCACTTACCATGGTGGCATCACTTTCGGACAGAGGTGGCAATGATGAGGACGATGACCAGCAGAACAGTGACTCCAGCTGACAGGAAGTAGCACTTGATCTTGCGCCTCTGGAGCTGGAAGAGAGGGAGAGGCTGTGGTGGTGTCTTGGCCCCAGCCTCCCATCCCAGGGGGGCACCCGGCTCGTGCCTGCTGGGCCCACCCTGGGCTGGCACACACGCTTAGCACAGCTCCGGGCCAGGCCGCAGGGAGGAGGCTGGCCCGGCTCCAGAGGCGGCCAGGCCCGCTGTGGTTCTGTCACGTCAGGCTGGGGGTCTTATCACAGCCCCTCCCAGGGCTGCGGGTCCTTCTGTAGGCACAGGATGATGCCACAGACTGCAGAGGGGCCTCTGAAATCCTTAATGAAAATGGCGCAGGGGGCATGCATAGTCTGGGGTCCAGCAAGTCCCAGACGTGCCACCGTCACCAGAATCTCTTCGTGTTACTCCTGTGTGTCGTCGTGGCCGTCACTAACTCGGCCAGCTCTGGGCCCCATCGTCGGGGCCTGGTGAACAAGACACATGCTCTGTGCTGGGGACTCACTAGGGAGGGTCAAGAGGTCATGTGGAGAACATGACGTCTCACGAGGGTCCTGAGGGGGCAGCAGGGACTCCCCCAGCTAGGCCGGGCGGTGGGAGGCAGGGGATCAAGACGGGAGCTTAAAATGATCGGGAAAGCCACCGAGTGGGGGTGGGTGGTGGGCGGGGACAGGGAGTCGGGTGCTCAGCCTCCGTGCAAGCCTGTGAGAGCTATAGGCAGGGAGCGGCACGTGCAGGGGTGTCAGTGAAGTGGCCTCTTGGATGCAAATGCGAGGGTGGGCTGGGAAAGGGGGGACACAGGGAGGAAGGCCAGCCCAGGAAAGGTGAGGCCCTGAGCGGCAGAGGGAGGGTCAGAGGGGACAGCGGCATGACCGGTGAGGGTGGGGGATCCTCAGAACTCAGAACCGGGTTGTAACCAGATGTTCGAGGGAAGGGAAGGGAAGTGGGAAGTCAAGGGTAAGTCCCCGGGTTGCCCACCTGAGTCATCAGGTGGGTGTCGGGGCTGGGGGTTCATCCCCCCGTCAATGGCCTCGCCCATTCACGCACCCCCCACACCCACTTTCCCCAGGTGGCTGTGGCTGGGGGTTGAGCATGAAGCACAGTGAGGGTTTGGGGTGAGGACGCAGGCCCTGCTGCAGACGGTGTCTCGGGTCTGTCGGGTGCTGGTGGGAGGACCAGCCCCCTCGGCCACCTCAATGTCACCCCACTCGGGAGGGACCCACACATCAGCTGAAAGAGCGACCATCATCAGAACAGCCCTGCCTTCCAGCCCTGCGCTCTAGGCCGGGACGCGGGGCTCGGAGAGGTTATGGGACCTGCCCCTGGCTTCACAGATGGCGTGGGCAGACGGGCTGTGGTCCTGAGTCACACCGCTGCGCAGGGGTGCCCGGCGTGGGGGGGAGGGGCACGGAGGGCCAGGGTGGGAGGCCCAGAGTGAACCAGGTCCGTCCAGGAGCTCACGGCTGGGTGGCGGGCAGTCAGACACCCGCAGTGCCCCCGGCCTGACCGTGTGACCTGGACGTGCCCCCAGCTCTCCCATCGACAGGCCCCCGCACTGTCCCAGCCCTCACTGCCTGTCGGGCTGTACCCACGCCTGCCTGGCCTGGCCCAGATCGACCTTCCTGGGACCCGGCGCTGGCTGAAGCCTGGTGCTGGGCCTCGTGCTGGGCCCAGCTCCTGCTGGGTGTGTGACCCACACTCAGGCCTGCCCTGCCCAGGCCCCTCCACCCTGCACCTCAGGGTGAACACAGGAGGGGACGCTGGGAGCCCCAGGAGCAGAGGAGGGGCCCCGGCGGGAGTGACCCTAAGAGGAACAGGACGGGTCACCTGGAGGGGAGCGGGGAGGGCACTTCCCAGGCCCCCCCAAGCCTATTTCAGCTCCCCGAAAGCCGGCCCCTCCCACCCCTCCCCACCCCAGCACAAGCAGCAGCCTGGGGCCGCTGCAGAGGCTTCAAGGGGAAGAGGTGGGGCTGGGGGACGGGCAGGCCCAGGGCCGCCAGATGCTCGGGCTGGGACATACGGTGGAGGTGGGCACGGGCCTTTGATGAGGCACTGGCAGCCCGAGTGCCGCCAGCGCCCCTCGGGCACAAGGCAGAGCCCCCACCAGCCTCTCTGCTGCTGTCCCCACCCAGCACCTGCAGCCCCCCACCACAGACCTCATCCCAGGTCAGCCCCCAGCAGCGGGAGGCAGGGACGGAGGGGCCCAGGGCCCCCGAGGGGGCAGAGGCCACGTCTCAGTGCACAGAAGTGCCCCCCCAGCCCCTCCCCAGCCCCGGGGACAGGCAGCCACCCCACCAGCAGCCTCCACTGACAGGCCGACCTTCCCGACCTTCCCGACGCCCGTGAAAATGCGCTGACCCGTCGACGACCTTCTGGGGAAGCGAGGGGGAGGCTTCCTTGGGGGGCGAGATTTCCTGGTAAGTGCCCCAGCGTCCGGAGGGGCTGAGTGCTGGCCCATCTTCATGGGGCCCGGGCCATTGCCACCGGCAGGGGGCCTGGGACCCCGCGGGGCCAGGGGATGGGGGACGGTCAGGTGCCCAACAGCCGCTGTGCTGGGGGCGCGGCCTCGCCCCCAAGCCCCCACTCCCTGTGCCAGCGCCACCGGACAGAGTGCTTCGGGGCCACCGCGACGCTGACCTGGCCGATCGGTGCTGTGGGCTGGATTGTGTCCCCTAAAATACATTCCAGTCCTACCCCCAGGACCCCAGAAGGGGGCCTCCCTTGCCGAGGAGCCTGTGCACAGGTGACCCAGGGGACGCCAAGTCACTAGGGTGGCCCTGACCCAGTCTGACTGGCGTCCTTATGAGCAGGGGACGTCTGGACACAGGGACACAGGGAGAGCACCATGTGACCAGGTGGACGGCTGCCTGCAGGCCAAGGACAGGGGCCTGGGACGGGCTGTCCCTCACCAGGGGGCCTCAGAAGGAGCCAGCCCCCCTGCCGCCTGGATCTCGGACCCCGGCCCCTGGGACTGGGAGGCCATCACTGTCCCCTTCCGGCTGCCCCGTCTGTGGGGCTGGTCACCCGAGCTAACAGATGCACATGGGTCCCTGTCTTCCTCTGGCCCTGGGGACTGACGCCCCCGAGGTGCTGAGCGCCTGCACCGGGTTCGTCTGGGCAGCAGGGCCCTCAGGCCATTCCCTGGGAGCTGCCCAACCCCGGGCCTGGTCCCGCTCCCTCAGGGCTGTCACGAGGCCCCAGGGACCACACTCCACACTGACGCTCCGAGACGCAGAGCAGCCCTGTCCTGGTGGTGCCAGCCTTGGGCCTCTGGGGAGGGTGCCAGGCCCAGCCCCTGACCACGACCCCCCAGCACGGCCAGCAAGGGGCCCAAATGCCCATTTCAGAGACACAAACGCTGAGGCTTAGAACGCACAGCTCACCCCCAGCCCAGGAGTGGTGTGAGTGGGGACAAAGCTGCCCAGAGACCAGGAGCAGGGAGACGACGCTCAGGGACAGGGGCCAGGGCAGAGTGGGGGCCAGTGGGGGTCCTCGGTCCTGCCTCCACACCCAGGAGGGGCCCCCTGCCTGCCCCCAGCCTCACTGCCCGCACCCTGGGTGCCCCGGCCGGCTGTCTGCTGTGACTGATCACTCAGAAACGACAGCACTTGGAGAAGCTGGTGGGCTGCTGGCGGGGTACCAGTTAACCCGAGTGACACGCTGGATCGGGGCCCAATTACTGTAGCCTGTGCCGGGTCAGAAGCGCCCCGGCGAGGTGACCGGTGACTTAATTCACTGGCTGCGGAAGAGCCCGCCTGCTGAGCCCGGACTGGGCTTGCTCCGCGGTCCCAGCCCCTCGGGGCCTTTGCACGGCCTCCTCCCCTGCCGTCTGCGTCTGCGCTCTACACTTAGAGAACTCCTGCTCACCCTCCGAGACCCCGCTCGAGTGTCACCACCTCCGGGATGGCTTCCTGGATGCTCCTCGCTGCATGAGCAGCGTCCCTCTGCACACAATTTGCCCCTGTCACCCAGCTCAGTGCCTGCACCTTCCCACTCGGACTCTTGAAGACTGGGTGACGTGGCCAATGACCGCCCTGAACTCGGCAGCAGAGGGGACACGAGCAAGAGGAGTGACGAGGCCACCCTGCCGTGGGGTCCGGGAGGGCTCTGCAGGCACCGCCCTCGGGCTCCGTGCCCGCAGTGAGAGGAGGGGTGGACACTGGGCTGTCGGTCCCACGGCCTCTCACAGGTGCCCCCTCCGCCTGGACCCCTTCTACTAAGATGAGGGTGCAGGATGCCAGGGCACAGCCCTGGGGGGCAGCACTTCCCTCCCCTGGGGACCGAGGCTGTGGTCCCAGAAGCTCACCCTCCCGTCACCGTCACCATCACCGAGAGTCGGGCCAGAGACCAGAACACACTTTCCCCCCACCCCACCCTCCGGTCCCCGGCCTGAATTAAACGTGAGCATCGTGCAGGGCTCAGGCACCTTCCCACAGAGGCTGGGAAACGCAGACAGAGACCCTGGGGCCTGTCTCCGAGGGAGGCTCAGGATGGGGGGGGCAGGGTGCCAGGGAGGCGCGGTGAGGCTTCCGCCCTACCGTCTGCACGGCCCCCCTCCGGCACCCGGGCCAGGTCCCAGCAGCTCAGGGAAGGGCAGTGACCCGCCCCCCGGCCTCCCGGGGGGGCAGGGGAGCTCATGGGTGCGGGACCCTCTCCCTCTGCCCCACTGGGGCCCTTGTCGCCCCTCAGACGCCTCTGGCCCCTACCCCCTTTCTCAGAACCTGCTTCTCATGCAAATGTATTCAGAATATGTGGCATTTCAGAAATATCTATTTGTATATATTTAGACTCTGTTTCAAAAGAATTATTCAGAATTGGAGCATTTGGGTAGATGGGTGTGGGAAAGATTGTTTCTTAAGTGTTTGCCTCAAAAATGCCATGTTTTCTGAGTGGATCACAAAGGCTGGAATTATTGGAACAGACGCAGTCTGCGCCTGGAAGTCACAGTGATGGGCTGGCTTAGGGACTCTGGGTGCTGAGGACAGGGCACCGGGCGGCGGGGCACTCTGTGGAGTGACCACAGGCCACGGCGTCCGGCGCAAAACTCGGGGCCTGTCCCCCAGGGGCTGTCCGAATGGTCCTGCGCCACCCTCCCCCCGCCAGGTCCCGGCCTGAAGGGACAGGGACCCGCCCTCCTTGATCAGGACAAGGGAGCCTTCTGGGGGGCGCAGGGTGCTGGCGCCAGCACGCGGAGGATCACGGGTGTGGCCCGAAGGACAGACAGGCAGGCGCCCGCTGAGCACCAGCTGGTGACCAGTCCCTGAGCTCCGGTTTCCTTCCACACAAGTCACGCTGACGATCGGGTCTCGTGGAGTCAGGAGGGGACGCCTGGGGTCCCCGGGGTCCCCAGGGACGTCATGCTGGAAACACACTCTCTCTCTCATCGCTCTTCCCCACACCGGGGGGTCGCGCCCGGAGGGGGTCCCTCCCAGGCGGGAACAGGAGAAAGCGCTGTGCCTGGGACAGTCCTCAGTAGACACCTCTCTCCAGCGGTGTCTGCCGCAGGGACGGTGGCAGTTCCAGGCGTCGTCCTCGGGGCAAGCGCCAGAGCTGGGGCAGAAGGCTGGTCTGCTTCAGACGATCGCTTGCTCTCTTGTCCCCCCGCTCCGGCCATGTCCTTTGCCTGGTCCCCCTCATGTCTTACGTAGAGTCGCAGGGGCCTGACCCCCCGTCAGAGGAAGCCCATTCACCTGATCCCAGGACACGAGGACCTGACACCTCCCTCATGGCACCAGCACCCCCGCCCCTGCCGCCTCTTCCCTGGGAGAGACGGGGCCCCGTGGTCTCTTCCCGGCACCAGGCTCCACCTTGTCAGCCTCGCCCCTTCCTGGCACTCCCACACCGGTCCCACACAGGGTCAGGGGCCCTCGTCTGCTGGCAGAGTGCTGCCGGGGCCCCCGCCCAACAGGGGATCTAGAGAGAGAAGCTAAAGGCAGGAGTGCGGAGAGGGAGAAATGAAACCATCGTTATCGGCAATGACAGGGTCCTCGTCAGAGAGGCGTCTAGGGCAAAGCATCGGAAAGGAGACGTCACCACGTGGCTGCCACACGTCCCCTCACAGAAACCGCACACGGCGCCCCACCCCACAACCGCCGGGCCACTCACAGAGACGACGGACAGTCCGTGTGCAGGGGCAGCTCCCTGAACCGGCGTGAAGGCTCTATCTGGGGAAACCGGTGTTCCCACGATTCCCACCCACGAGAGCAGACGTGACACGTGGGGAGACGCACTCTGCTCACCGATAAGAAGCCCCGACCTCCCGACGATGGCGTCACCGAGCACAAAGCCGGGTGACGGGGCAGGGAGGGATCCACGTGGCAAGCGGCAGAGGCCAGCCGGAGAGCCGCATGTGGGGGCTGAGCTGGGACAGAGCCAGCGGCACCGGGCACGAGGACCGGGCAGCAGCCCTCCCAGCCGTGCTGGGCGCTGACCGCCCCGCCGGGAACGGAAAGGCAAGCCGGAGTCCTTCAGACCGGGGGCGTGGGAGCTCACGGTTCGCACAAAACCCCAGCCACCCAGGGGCCCTCCGAGGGAGGCCACAGGGGACGCACGGTGGGGGTGAGGTCTGCAACCCCTGACCCCAGCCAGGCGTCCGCATCAGAGGACACGCTCACGTGTGTGCAAGTGTGTGTCTGTCCTCCGGATCACGGGAGGGAACAGACAGGCCGATGATAAAAACGGGCACAAGACACGAACAGACTTTCACAGCAAAGAAAACCCATAGAAACGTATGAAAGATTCCGCTGCATTCGTAACCAGGGAAACGTGAGTGAAGACCACAGTGAGATACTATTTTACACCCGCCGGTTAGCAAAAATCACGGGCTCTGCCAGCAGAACTTCTGGGAAGCGGCAGTCAGGTGTTGACGGCGAGGATGCGACAGCTCACAGCCACTCTGGAGATCGCTCAGGGCCTCTGATGAAGGGGACCGTCCACACGCCGGGCCCAGTGGCCCCCGTGCTAAGTGCAGGTTAGACAGGAGGACCCTCCCCCTGCTCTGAGGCAGACAGCGCCCACCACGGCAGTGAGTTCTGGCACCAGCAAGCTGGGAACACTCTCCGTCTCCGTGAGAGGAGAGTGGGTTTGTGCACCCGTGGAAAGTGGGAGCCGCAGCTTTGCACAAGCACAGGGAGGGGTCTTGGAAGGAGAAGAAGCGGGTCTGGGAAGAACGCAAATAGTGAGGCCCCGTTTCCAGGCACTAAAAAAAGCAAAACCGCACGTCACATGGACGACCCACACACTTTACCCGCGGGCTCTGAACGTCATGATGGGCGGCGATCGCAGACGCGACCTTCGGGGAACAGTGTCCCCGGGCGAGCCCCACGGGGCCGTGCGCTGAGAGTGTTGGGGGTCCTGCCGGGCCAGGAGGAGGCTGACGGGGGCTCCCCTCGTCACACTTTCTGGGACACAGGGATGGCCTGCGCGGCCTGTGCCAGAATCAAACGCCAGACCAGGACACGATCCCAGAGACGGCGGTTTGGGGCCGGCGAGGGCTCCGCGGACACGGGTCCTTTAACCCAGGCGGTGCGGCCCGAGCGCTGTCCTGCTCTGAGGTCTGGCCCGCTGACACCACATGCTTCCCCCCGCCCCGTGACGAGCCACGTAACTGGGCCCAGGGTAAGATTCGGACATGCCCCGCTCCCAGGTTCCAGTCCCCAGCCCACTCGCCGGGGCTGCCTGGGGACCATCCTTGCCAGCCACTGAGGACCAGCCGTGCCTCAACCGTGCACAGCTCACACCCGGTGACGTGACCCCCCAAGACCACAGGTCCGGGCTCCCACATGGGTCCTCGTGAGCTTCACAGCGAGCTGACGGTCCGGGCACCGGCTCCAGCTACGTCAGCCCCTGCTTTGGGCTGCTCCAGCCCCAGCCGTACCCAGACCCTGAGCCAAGAGCCCCCTTCCAAGCTGGGCCCATCACCTGCCTGGTGGCCCCCTCAGCCCCTCCATCTCCCTGGGCCACCAGCTCACACGGCACCATCTCGCCCTTCCGTCTGTCCTCTGAGGAGACAGGCAGCCTGGCCCTCAGGCAGGGTCAAGGAGACTGGGTTCCAATCAGGTGCCACCGTGGGGAGGCTCTGCCTCCCACGTGGCGCTGGGCCAGGCCCGGGGCTCGCCAAGGATTCGGTGGGACGGCCTCTGCACACGGCAGAAGCTGGTCGATTCCGAATTGAAAGCATAAAGTCCCCCCACCTTCCCGGGGCCCAACACAGCCCTCCCCACTCACTTCTACCAGCCCGTGCCGTACCCACGGCCGGCCAGCACCCCGCACCCCAGGCCCACTCAGCTGGCCTGCGGGACGGGGGAATAGCCACGGACGTCCCAGGCCTCGTGAGCGTGGCGGGACCCTGGCTCTGCGGTGACGGCGTCTGGGGCGGTTTATTCACACTCCCGGGTCACACGCGTCCCCTTCGCTGTGCTTTCCTGCAGAACCTCCATCGGTCCTGCCGACAGCACCGGGGCGAGCCCTCGGGGCTGTCCCCACAGCAGTGGCTGAGCACCAGGGGCGGGGAACACCGGTCACTGTAGCCAGGAACCCGCACGTGGGTCAGGCCACAGGCTGGTCACTGCTTCCGCCTCTTCAGTGGGCACCTCAGGGGGGCTTTGGTGGGACAGTCCGTGTGGACAGTCCCCCAGAGACCACGCTCAGGGGCTGCCCCTTTTTTCCCCGCGCCCCTGCAGAGAGACCAGGGCGAACCGTCGCTGCCTAGGCCTGGGGCCCGGGGCCCACAGAGAAGGGCACAGCAGCCAGCTGGGGGCTGTCCGTGGTGCTGAAGCTCAAGCCTGGACCATGCAGGACGGGGGTGCCCTGGTGGCCTCTGAGGCCAGGGCCATTGGGAGGGAAGTGTCAGGCACACCAGGTGGTCAGCTGGAATGGCGTCCAGACTCCCCACCCCCGTCCACAGTCAGACCTCTGCTGTTCATATGCCGAGCCTGTCACGGGGGCCTCACACAAGGTCACCTGCTCGGGACACTGTCGCCAGGGCTCCAAAGGAGAAACCAAATCCCCCAAAACCGCAATCAAGAAAGGACAGAAAGGGACTCTGAGGGACGAGGAGGCTGGGACGGGGCCAAGGGTGGCTCCTCCGGCCCACGCCCTCCCACCCACGTCCCGCACATCCGCAGACAGGCGCGAGCCCCTCAAGGAGGCCGTAGCTCCCCGATCGGCACGCAGACTAGCCCGTCCCAGGCGGCGCTGCCCCACACCCCGCCTCCTAGAAGCACACGGCAGACCCTGGGAGTGCCTGGCCCAGGAGAAGGGCCAGCGGCTCATCAGAGGAGCCGCTCACATCCGCGGCACCTCCCTCGGGCGGGCGCCGCCACCGCGGCCCCCCGCGTCCTTCCATCTGCAGAGCACGCGCTTTAAGGGCGAGCTGGTCTGCTGCCCGGGCGCTCTGTGGGTTTAATGTTGCTGTTTCTCTGCCCTGCTGTCGGGAGGTAAACAGACACGCTGTTCCGTCTCCTAAGGCGGCCGGATTAATAATTCATGGGCCGCAGGGGGCAGGGGAGGCTGGCCGGGCTCTCATCCCGGCTCTGCCCCCACCGGCTGTGCGACCCGGGCAAGTCGCTGAGCCTCTCTGGGCCCCTTCTCCTCCTGCACAGGTGAGGACTGGGGGCGGGGGTGGGCTGGCGGTGAGTGCTCAGGTGAGAAGGGGCCCCCACGCCCTCCCCACCCCACAGATCAGGCGGGCGCTGCCTTCCCCCAGCTTCATCATGACTTTGGGGGGCAGCCCCCTCGTCTGAGCCTGCTGGACGGCACCCTGATGGGGAAATGAGGGCCGGAGAGATTGAGCGGTGCGCCGGAAGTCACCCCCAGGGGTCAGGGGCCACCAGCAGGGCGGGGCTCGGGACCCAGGCTCTGCCGCAGGGCGGGGTCCTGTGCTGAGTGAACGGGAGCGGCTGCCCTGCTGGGCACAGCCTCGGAAGGAGGACGAGATGCTGGCTGATGGGTCCCTAGAACACTGTTTCTCTGAACTCAAAGGAAAACAGTCTCATTTGCATGCAATTTGCATACAGCTGCTGAAAATGAGCCCCAATTCCCCACCACTTTAAAACTGCATTGTTTCTGCCTGAAAGGGACCTTCCCACGCACACACCCATCCCCGGATCACCCCACTGTGGGTGGTGTCCCCTCGTCACCTCTCTCCGAAGCAGACAATTCCCCCTCCCAGCCCAGCCCCCACACCCCTCTGGAGTGGCCAGGGTCACGGCCAGCAGAGCAGGGAGCAGGGCGCACGCTGGGCAGGCGCTCACCGTGAGCCCGGCGAGGCTCAGCACCTGGGCCAGGCCCACACAGGCGCCGCTCCATTGCTGCCCACCAGCTGAGCCCCCGCGGGAGCCCCCACCCCACACCCCACCTGCGCCCTGTGTCCAGGCTCAGGAGTACTGGACAGGCCCCCTGTGGGTGCAGAGCTCAGAAGCCCCGTCTGGGACAAAGCTGCAGCCCAGGAGGAGGCTTGGCCGGCGGGGGAGCGCAGAGGCTGCCCCCCACCAGGCGAGAACCCACAGGCACCTGTGAGCAGGGTCTGGGCCTCCAAAGACCCCTGGGCAGAGGGACCTGCCCGATAAGCATCTGGGCAGTGACTGTGGGGCGTGTCCCAACACCCCTTCCTCCTGGCTGCCGGGCAGCAGCTCAGGGCTGGAGGCCTCGTCTGGGGTGCTGCTGCTCCCCCTCTGCCCCCACCCCTGGCCCCCCACTCTCCTGTCAGCCCTCTCCCATTTCCTGCAGCCCAGCCGCCCCCCAGCCCTGAAAAGCCCTCCTATGCTTTTGGCTGCCCCCCACCCCTCACTGCACCCCCAACACTGCCGGCAGGTGGGTGAGAACCCAGCTCCTCACCCTCACACACGCGAGTGCATGCAATGCACACACGCACACACAATAAACACACCTGCACAGGGCGTGCCGCACAAGTGGGCGCGCACACACACACAAACAGGAGTCTCCCCTGAGCTGAGTGCAGGCGCCCACGCCTGTCTCCGTATCCAGGACGAGCCCCACCTCTCCGGCGTCAGGTCTCCTGGGCAAAGGGAGGCCCACTTCTCACCGAGGGGCTGCTTTGCTGACTGACAGCACTGGGTGTCCACCCGGCCCTGGGGGTGGGCGGGCAGTCCTAGCTTCACGAGGATGCCGTGGGCTTTCCCAGGCCAGCTCCACCTGCCCTCCCCCGATGCCTCTCCAGCTCAAACAAGGCCAAGCTGCTGTTCCTGCCCCCGGCCTGGCGCCCAGTGCAGGGCGCGGAGGGAGGGGTTTGACCCGCCATCGCCACTCTCCGGGGCAGTCTCTCCTGGGCCTCAAGGACACCCCTGACCCCCGTCTACAAAACAAGACGGTCCTGGCTGGCCTGAGCCACCTGCGTCGGCACTGGCTGCCCTCCCCACACCCGAGGCGAGTGCCGTGCGCAGGGAGACGCACCGGGTGTGGGCCCAGCACCCGGGCTCCACAGTGGCTCCTGAAGCCGGGCCCCTCCTCCTCTGAGCAGACACTTCTCCTCAGGGACAGAAAGGACCCTGCGGCCTCTGCCTGGGTGGGGCCGAGGGCCACACTGCCGTCGGCCTGTCCTCGCAGCCCTGGGACCCACAAGTCCACAGGCATAGCACACCCCAACTGAGCCACCACCCACTGCCCGCACGGACAGCAGGCACGTCGGCCAAGTCCCCCTCATCATGGGCTCGCTCCAGCAGGCTCAGACAAGGGGCCGCCCTCCAAAGTCGCCATGAAGCTGGGCCGCAGCAGCGCCGCCTCCAACCCGGGCCCTCCCGATCTGGGGTGGGGGCGAGCGGGGTGCCAGGGCCTTGTCAGAGGGGGCCTTGTCCGAGAGGGGGCCCCTGGGACAGAAAAGGGCGGAGCCCCAATGGCTCTCTCTGTGCAGGTAGGAGAGCGCCCCCAGCCTCCACACAACACGGGTCTCGGGTCTCACACTCGTCAGCCCCCACACCCCCCTGCCCCCCCAACCACTGTTCACCCCCAGCTGCAGGAGAGCGCCCAGCCGGCAAGCCCATGGCTCTGGGGCCCGGGCACACACAGGGCCACCCTCTGGTCCCCACCAGCTGTCACCACATGCCCTGGAACACAACCCTTCTACGTTTCTCAGCAGACAGGGAGTGGATCTGCAGCGACTCGGTCACAGAAAGGACTCCCCAGCATCCTCGGCACCCAAACACCACACTCTCGGGCCCTGCACAATGCTGTTTATTTCACCTGCTCGGCCACCCGACCAACAGGCGGCCCCTTCCCTGTCCCCAGCACAGCCTCAGCTCCCCCATAAGCAGGGCAGGGCAGGGCAGGGGCCGACGTCAGGGCAGCCCCTGCCGAGGGCCAGGACGGGCACTGGACTTCTGCTGCCCCTGAACACAACTCCAGGTCCTGGGAGCTGGGCACCATAGCGACCACACGGGGAAAGGGCCCGCGCCACAGCCAACACGGTCCCAGTCCGTCTGGCAGCAGCCCGCACAGGGGGGCACGGGGGGGGGGTACTTTTGGGTCCTCCTGCTAAACCACAAGCTCCGAAGAGGCCAGTCCCATGGCCCAACAGCTCACTCACATTTTGTTTAGGGCGAGACCAGCAGCCTGCCGCGCTCCTTCCCCACGTGGCGCGTCTCATTTCACCCCAACTCGCACATGGAGGCATCTCCCCTCTCCCTGTTCTCCAGAGAAGCTTGTGCCAGGCCGGCCTCTGCTCGCCAGTGGGCAGGACGCACTGCTACCCTGGGGTCTCAGGTCCCCGCGCCCGCCGGACAGAGCGCTCCCCACGGACTCCACGTCTCCGATGCCAGGGACCACAGACGCTCAGGAAGATGCCGCGTCCCCGCCTGCTGGTGGTACTTTCCCAGAACCTGTGCACCTTGTCCCCAAGTGTCCAACTTTGTTGGCACAAAACTGTCCCAGGACTCTCATTATTTCTGCTCCTGTCCTCCTGGGCCAAACTCTGAGTGGCTGTCCGTGTGCACGGCCTTCCCAAAGTGGCAGCTCTCAGCCCTGCGGAGATCATTACAACCCCCCGAGTTTCGCTCTGTCCCTCCTGTCTTCTTGCTGATTTCTCCGCGTTGATTCCATAGTGCTTTACTTTTATCTTTTTAATATCGCAGAGCATTCATTTTCAGGCTTTCTGCTCTCTCGCACAGGCACGCGAGGCTGTGACTTCCTCCGAAGGACCCCGCAGATGGGAGTGTGGTGTCTTCACTGTGCTTCACATCTGTCTTCTCTGCGCCGGCAACGCCTTCTGCTGTGACCTCGGGTTTCTCTGGAGCTGGGTCTGAATTCCCAAATGCACAAGGCGCTTTTTATTTTTTTGCTGCTGGTATCTAGTGGTCACGTTTTCCTACCCGCATTGTTTCCCGCGTCCCTAGTTCTCTGAAGCCCTGAACACCCGTGACACTGGTTTTATGACCTCAGTCGCAATCAGAATTTGTAAATATCCATCCCAGACAAGAAACAGCTAAAAGAGTTCACCCCCACCAAACCGGTGTCACAGAAGAAATGTTAAAGGGACTACTTTAAGAACAAGAAGAAATAACAAATACAAATAATAGAATGGCAATAACGACATACCTATCAACAACTACTTGAAATGCAAGTGGCATAAAGGATCCAATCAGAAGACATTCAGTGGCCGGATGGGGAAGAACACGAGACCCCCACACAGGCTGTGCCCGAGAGGCTCGCGGCGGATGGACACGGACTGCAGGGGAGCAGACGGAAAAAAGATGTTCCGTGAAAACGGGAAGCTTTAAAAAGCTGCGGTAGCAAGACCAACACCAGACAAAGACGGACGTTAAAACAAAGGCGATAAGGAGACAAGGAGCCCAGCAGTCCCCGTCCGGGTGTCCGTCCAGAGAGACCCAGAACGCTGATTGATTCGGAAAGGCGCGCGCCCGCCCGCCCGCCCCGCGCAGTGCCGTGCGCAGGCGCCCAGACGCGGAGTAGCGAGGCGCCCGTCGCCAGACCAGCGGGCAGGACACAAGCGGCTCGTGCGTCCGGCAGGACAGCGCTCGGCCATGGGAAGAGGGAGCCTCTGCCGTCCGCGCCAGCAGGGGCGGACCCAGGGGCGCCCTGCTGAGCGAGCTGGGTCAGACAAAGACCCGTGCTGGACGGCCACGCTCACACGTGGAGTCTGCAAACGAAGTGAGCACACGAGACAGGAGCGGACTCTCGGATCCTCCAGAATGAACGGAGGTTCCCGGGGGCGGGGCGGGGCGGGGCTAAAGGGGACGGGAGGGGCTCACCCCCGGGGCCACAACACCACCGGGTGCTACACAACGCGGAGGGAACGCAGACGACCATCTGTAAAGACCGCGCGGCGTGTCAGGTGGGCACCAGGCTAATCGGGGAATCGCTTCGTGAGTCCTGTGACTGTCTAACCACTGCGTGGTACATCCGAACCCAAACCAGCACTGTATGTCGACTGCGACCGAAAAATTAAGAAATACCTTGAGAAAACGCGTCAGCGTCCAGGCGCACCTGCGCACGTCGGGGCTCCGGGAGCGTCTGCCCGCCACGCGCTCACCGCTGCCGACCTCTTCCTGGTTTCCCGCCCGCGCACCAGTGTCGCGCCTTCTGCTCCCACGAGCGGCTCCCTCTGCCGCGTGCACCGTATCCGGCCACGTGTGTCCCGGTACAGGGCTCTCGGCCCTCCCGGCGAGCGGCCGTTGGCGTGCAGGGCTCCTCCTGATGGCGCGCACCTAACACGCGCATCCTTGTTGTGAAGTCCGTCTGCGTGCAGCGGGCGCGGGCACCCAGCGCCCTCCGGCATTGTTCCTTTCTCCTCCGCGTGCCCACGTCCACGCCTCCACCTGTCAGTGCGTGTCTGACGGAGGCAGATGCCCCTTGGCCCTTCCGATCCCAAACCTTGACAGCCGTGGGCTCTTCCGGCCTGTCACTTCGGTGACAGGACCCGGCTCCAAAAGTTGGCCTCGCATTCTCCTTCGTCCTATTTGTCTTCTGTGTTATTTTGGCTTTTCTTTCGTCCTTCCCTTTTTCACTCAGCAAGAACCTTTGTTTGATGGCACTCTGACCCCCCTTTGGAGAGTCACAAACTCCACACTGCTCTCAGAGGCCACCCTCGCCTTCAACTTGGTTGGTTTTGTAAAAAACGGGTTTCTTGTCTGTGTGCCTCGTTCTGTGAGATTCTGTCACACAGTAAACTCCAGGGACCACTGACCGCCGTGACTGGCAGCGACCCCTTGCCCACCCCACCCCACCCCACCAGCCCGTTGCCCGTCTCCACATCTTCGCCACTTCGAGGGTGTCCCACATGGCAACCACACAGCTGTGACCTTTGAAACCGGCGTTTCCACTCAGCAAAATGCCCTCGGCACCCGCAGGTCCGTCCAGCCTCGCTGGATGCGGAGCAGGATCCCGAGGTGTGCACGGCTGCGTGGCGCAAGCCTTTACCCCGGAGGACACCTGGGCTGTTTCCGGTTGGGGGAATGACCACAAATGGGGCGTGACCAGCACTTCTGCAGGGGTCGGTTGTTTCTCTGCGGCAAACACCCAGGCACCCCGCGGCTGAGCAGCAAGGCGGGCGCAGTGAGAACGGCCCGGCCTGACCCCTCTGCCTCTCGGTCCCGCCGTCCTAGGCCACGCGTAGTGCCAGCTCATCAAACGTCCGCGGCCCCATGGCGGTGACGCCGAACATCCGGCCCTTTGCGCATCCGCGGCCCATAGACCTGCTCTGATGAGGCGTCGGCTCAAACCTTTCTCCCTTTTCTAAGTGATCTGTGTTCTTGCTGTTGAATTTACAGAGCTCTGCAAATGCTCAGGACGCAAGCCCTCCCTCTGATGTGCCACGTGCAAAGATTTTCTTCCCGTAAGAAGCTTGCGTTTTCATCCCCTTGACAGGCCTTTTGCGGAGCAAAGTTTTGATGCTGATGAAGGAGCCCTTGCAATCTGGCCGCGCGTAGTGGTAACAGATGCTAAACTTAATCAGCATTGCGGTTCCCCGCGAATGACACAGCGGCGCCCCCCATGGACATGCGGCCCCCCCATGGACACACGGCCCCCACGCAGGCATTCTGTCTTTTCTGAGACCTAGCCCCCAGACTAGACACTATGTTTGCGACCATGATTTATCGCAAAACGGTGCGATAACTTAACGCCGTCACTCTGGACTGGCCCGCAGTGCTGTCCCTGAGTGACCGACCGGTCTTCCCCCGGCGTTCTTCCCCATCCCGAAGCCCACCCTCCAGAAGCTCTCCCAGCGAGCAGCTCCTGGTGATAAACCCTCGGAGAGTTCGCTTGCACAGAAACGCCTGCATTTTTTGTCTTGGAAGACAGTTTTGTCAGGTGCATGGCACCAGGTCAAGGGTTACTCTCTCTCAACCGGTCACAGACGTGACTTCACGCTGTCTGGCTTCCCCTGTCTGCTCCCCAAGGGTCCCGCGGCCGCTCCCACTCCACACCCCAGAGGAGCTTCCAGAGCCCGGGTGTGGGTTGGCACTCCCGGACCAGCCTGCAGGCCGGGCGGGGCCTCTGCTCCCCCTGCCCGCAGCGGCCCTGCTTCGTGGCCCCCGCAGCCACGGCATCTCCCACGGGCACCCCTTCCCAGTCTGCTGCGTCTCCCACGGAGGGCTGCCAGGCCCGCTCGGCTCCCTCCTCCTCCACCAACAGCACCTCCCTTTCGGGCCAAAGCCCCAAAGAAACTTCCCAGCTTTACTGCAACCTCGTGTGGGCACCTCATTTCCGGCCACTGGACGGGAGGCAAGCGGTACCCTACCAGGGAGCAGGTGCATCCTTCTTAGCCCCTCGCCTCCTCCCTGCCACAGGGGCCTGGCTTCAGAGCGGGAGGCCCGCAGCCGAGCAGGACTGAGAGCAGCATGCCCGGTGGGCGCTGGGCCGCCCGGGCCTCTGAGGGCCACGGAGTGCCTTTGCCAGCACTGGACCACCAGCCTCCAGAGTTCTGCATGCGACAGCCACAAGGCTTGTCCTGCCTACTACAGGCCACCAAACACAGCGCCAGTGAGCTCCAGCCGGTGCACCGGGTGCCAACAAGCGAGTATTTGCTTGCTCGGCGCTGTCTCCTGCAGCAACACCAGCTCCGGCAGGACACGCCTTGTCTGCCGCGGCCGCGTCCTCGGCACTCACCATTGGGCCTGGCCGCGGGGAGGCACCTGATAGGTATTCTAGCCCTGGCCGGGGTCAGGGCCCAGTGGGCACCGGCGCAGGGGTCGAGCAGGGCCAGCCCGGAACAGCAGCAGTGCTCACTGCCAGCACAGGTGGGGGCCACCCACAGCCGGACCCTGACCTGGACCAGAAGCGCCCACCCCTCCCACCTGGGCTGGGATTTACCTGGCCTTCTGAGACCCGTGTGGGCTCTGCAGGGGGGAAGGAAGCCCCCAAGGAGGGGCCACCTGAGGGGAGGCCACCACGCAGAGCCCAGGGCACCGCCCGGACCCCCTGCAAGGGCCCCAGCCACGCTGGGAGGGCGGCTGGGGGTGTGGCTAGTGTGGGCTTTCTCCCGCATCGACCTGCAGGGGCCGCAGTAAAATGGCCCCCATGTGCCAAGGACAGCCTGGTCTGGGCTGCTCGGAGCCGGGCGTCCCAGGGATGGCACACAGGCCACAGGCGGCGATGGATGGCGAAGGTGAGCCCGGGCCGTGGGAGCAGAGACGCAGCCCCGCCCCCCTCCGAGGGAACAGGACCAGGTTCCACCACGTTTACTCGTCAGTTGCCATCACTGGCACTGCCTTTTTTGGTTATTTTATGCCTAAATTAAAAAAATACTTTCTGTAAAAAAAAAAAAAAGATACAAAACGGCACCCCCCAATACAGTATCAAGAAACGCAGATATGTGAAAGTATCGCACAGCGGAGACGCAACGGGAGGCGTGGCCCCGGCCAGTCAGCCCGCCCACGGAGGGGCGGGGCTTCCAGCAGTCGCTCCGCAGTCCGGGCCTCCGGGCTCCCAGCCACGTTTCCTGGGGGTCTGGGAGCTCCACGCCTGTGCGCTTCTTCCCGCCGCTGTGCCCTCAGCCGGCCACCTGCAGGGAGGTGCCAGCGCGTCCCTCTGCCAGCGGCGTCATCCGAGTAGAACTCTGTGAGGCCACCAGCAGACTGGCTCCAGCGGCCACTCCTGACACCTCACCCAGCATCGCTGGCCGTGGAGGCGGGCGGCCACAGGTGGGCATCCAGTGTCCTCTCTGGCCCCGTCGAGTCCAGCCTCGCCCTAGGCCCTGACCCTCACGCTCCTCCTGCACTTCCAGGATCATCCCTGAGAAGACCTCCAGGCCTTGGGGGTAGTCCCAGGGCTGCCCTGGGGGCCTCGGGCAGGCCCAGGACCCTCTGAACCAGCAGGAATGCCATCCGGAGCAGCGGGTGGGCCCCCTGTGGCCGGGCGGGCCCCCAGCAGTCTCCCAGGCTCCGGTTGAGGGCCTCCATGCCATCCGCCAGCCGCTGGCTCTGCTGCTGGGAGCAGGGGAAGAGCAGGGCGCCCTGCCACAGATGGGCGTCCAGTAGCTGCCGCTCGAACTCTGAGGCCTCGGCCACCACGGGCCTCCGGGAGGGCAGGGTGCTGCAGAGGAGGGCAGCAGGGAGGGCCGGGAGGCCCCCAGCGACATGGCTGCTGCTGGGGCCAAGGCCGGGAGGCGGCGTGGCAGGCGAGGGGATGGGAGCAGAGAAGGCTCCTCGGAGGTCCACGGGGTCAGGTCCCGGCAGGCTCGGCCCATCCGGAGTCCGCGGGGGCGGCCACAGGCCTCGTCCTCCTCGTCGGCTAGCGGAGGGAGACAGGAGACGTGAGCGCCCACTGGCCAGGGCCGGGCCACACTGCGAGGCCGAGGAGGCGCTGGGACTGTCACTGGGCGAGGCCCTCTGCACGCGTACCGCTCGGGAGTCACGGCAACCCCTGCGGCGGAGGCTGAGACTCAGAGGGCAGAGGACTCCCTCCGTTCACGCTGAGACCGAAACCAAAGCCTGGCCACTCCGAAGCCTGGGCGGCCACCGTGTCGCCATGCCCCCACCTGCCCACCACCCACGCGTCCACCCACCTGTCCACAATCTGTCCACCATCCTGTCCACCTGTCTGTCTGCACCTGTCCACCCACTCACCTGCTCATCTACCCGCCGCCCACCGTCCAACCGCCTGGCTCTCCTTCACCTATCCACACTCCTCCTTCCACCTGCCTCCCTCACCCTCATCCCCGCGGCCGTCCACTCCCCCCCACCCCCATCCCTCACCCACCCATTTGCTCACCTCAACTGCCATCCTCGGTGCGCCTGTCCACCCACCCATCCACCCACCTGGGTATCCCTCTCCAATCCTTCAGTCTGTCCACCCATCCATCTGCCCATCCAGGCACCCATCTGTCTGTCCGGGTGCCCACCCACCCACCCAGTGGGTGCCCCAGGAGGACGGGGGGTGCACGGAAGCAGAGTTCCCAGGGCCTCAGGAAAAGCCCGGGTCAC